>WEIV01006020.1:20579-75020 GCA_013390005.1 Calyptomena viridis | reverse complement strand
ATAATTAATCTATAAAAGAAATAAATTTGTAAAAGAAAACAGAATTACTTTGTACCTGTAGCATCATGGGTGATGAGCAAAAAAAGTACAAAGCCAACAAATCTCTGAAGTATAAATCACCTAATGTATCATGTAGCTTTTAACAGGTCTTTTCCTTTGCTCCATGGGAGAGAATGACTACATCCCTCCTCATGAGAGTTTCAGTTCAAATCCCACAAGATCTGCTAAGACACTTTTAGTTTCCAAACACACATTATGCAGCTCCAATATTTTCCCTCCCTGAAACAACAATGGAAAATTAAGGGGAATTTGACAAACAGAAATCTGCCATTATGGGGAATTTAACAAAAAGAAACCTGCCAATTTGAGATGCATTATGCCACAACTAAGCCCAGCATCCTGTATTTTCGTATTCATTTGCCTTATACAAAGTCCAAGCTTAAGCAAATTAAAAATCTATTTGTCAGCATTGTATGGTACTTTTCNCTCTTTGTCTCAGTGAGTGACATTTTTCCTCAGAACTGCATACATGCTTCCTGACTTCATAGGCATCATGCCCATAAGTAGGCCTGTTTGATCTCATAGCTAGCAATTTATTAGCAAAAATAACCATTTTAACATTTTAGCTCAGCTCTGAGGTCAAGCCAAAGATCTTTGGAGCACCAGTCAATCAAAATTAAGTCCCAGTTGCCTAAATGACCTAAACATTATGCACAGTGACTGCAAGCCCCAGTGAGACTGTATAACATCCTGCTTGATTAGAAATTGTTTGCTCTGAAGAATAACATTTAAGAGATTACCAAAGATCAGTACTGTCATAGCTTTAAGGAGCAAGGGCTCACATCAGGAATTTCCATCACTATAGTACTCAGTGACAAAAGTCTGAATAAATTCACAGCATATCCTTTAATTTATGTGTCTGTGCTACTTCTGGGCTACAATAGGTCATAAACATCATGAGATCAGAACCCAAACAAAAATTACTACATCTTGTGGTACCAGTCATTAGACATCTAACTGTAATTAGACAGATGGAAGCAGAGAGCAGGCTTTTACTGCTCGTTTAGTCTCTCTCAAGAACACTTCAAGAAACTATCTCTTTTTTCAAATATAAAAAGAAAAAAAAAAGAAATGCTTGTACATTGTGGAAAAGCAGTTGTGAAATGGTACCATCAGAAAAAAAACTAACATTTATAGTTCCAGCAGCACGTATAAGAATTACCAAGATGTCATGGCCAGTACAAGCAGTACAGTTTAGCATAAAGTGTTCAAGTACTCCCAGATGGCACAAAGATATTCTGACATACTTCGTTTTACCCTGAAACTAGACGAAGTGTTTCATCTCATTTCAATCTCTCCTCATCACCAGTTTTCTGCCAGCTGTTCCAGAGTTATACATAGCTAATAAAACTCTTTTCCCCAAATTTGCTGGTGTTCCCAGCAAGAGCAAACCTACAGTTTGAATTACTTTGTAATTTNCAGCTCACATCTCAGCACACATCCACAGGTCTGCCTTAAGGGCCAGCATCAAAATGAACAAACTTACTAAATGCTATTCCTCAAAATTTTACAACTGTTAGCTCCCACAACAAGGTAATAAAGCAACAAAGACATGTTCTGACTCAAGATGTTTTCTGATCGCACTTAGCACATAGTGGTACCAGGCAGAATGTGCCTACAAAAGAAAAAAGGCTGGAAGTCAGTCCATGTGGTATCAGTTTCTGAGCCTTTGCATGTCTCCATGAATGGGCTTTACCATTTCATCTGATTTTGAACCCACTTAAAACCCAAAAAATCTCTAGAAGAGGAGTCACACTCATGAAGTCACAGCCTGAAATAATGGTATTATGACCTTGTTCTAAGAAAAGGCTGATATCCCAGTCTGACAGTTCCTCAACAAGTTCTCTAAAGATTGTGCAAGACGTTGTAACTTTTAATTTGCACTGGAGTTTGCCCTTGCACAGGTTCATTAAGGTTCTCCCTTATTTTCTAGTGTGTTTCAATCAACAAGGGCAGGAGAGAACTAACCTGGAATCAGACATAGTTGAAGACTGCAGAAGTAAAGCAATAAAGCCAAATGAGAGAAAAAAAAAGGAATTTTTTTCATTTGCTACCACCTGACTATTTCTACTGTATGGCAGCCATGTTCTCATCACAAGAGGAGTTTCCAGGAAGGTAACTTGTGCTATTAAGAAAGCAACCAGTTTCCTGCTGGCTTTGCAGGAAACATAACAGATATTCACAACTGTTGATTCACTTTAGACAGAGACATCCGGGCCTTTTATGTAAATTAAGTTGTCAAATATTCTCTGGAAACCTGGGAGTGGAGAGGGAAACTGGAGGGGACACAAAACACTGGTTTGTTTTCATTTGAAATGCACTGCTTCCTGGGCATCAGCAATGCATTCCTAATTCTTCCAAAGCAATCAGAAGAGCAAAGTGTCAGGTTGTTGCTTCTGGACATGGCAAAAAAATATCAAATGACTTGCAAATCACCAAGCTAGGATCAAAGCCTATTTTCAAGCACTGACCAGATCAGTACCACCGGACCCCACGACTGACTTTGCAGGGTACCACACAAGTTCTTATCTAGAGAAGCCTCTCAGACATGCACAGTTTTCAACACCATCGCTCCACTCAGTCCATGACCTCTGTGAACTGAAGAAATAATCACAGGCACCGTGCTGACCATCAGCAACAGAGGCCTAGGCTTACTCTCGTGCAGAGGTCAGTTACTGGTCCAAACGCAAAACCAATCCAGTTTCTTGCCTTTCAAACAGAAGTGTTAAATTGCTTCGACCCAGATGAAAGTCATCACATTTCCAAAATGAAGGAAGCAAAGCCAGCAACATCAGAAATCAACTTAGTCACAACACCTTTGTATTAGAAGCCTGCAGAGTCCAACTTTACATCCAATGGTATTTTTAGTTAAAGCAATGCTCATTTCTTGCACATATTAGTGCAAATTAGGCTCATAAAATGCAATGCTCCTGAAAGTATCTTCTGCACTGAATGATCTTTCTAAGGATCCTTAGAAAGAGCATCAGCTCTACTACGACAAACACACTCAGAATATTAAACTCACAGACTTAGGAGGCAAAAAACCTCTCTCCTGGGGTATGCCTGATTGCTGGGCAATGTGCACGTTACAAACACAAGTCCTGCTGCTTCCTCTCACTCACATGCAGTGCCTCTGGGGCCAGTCAGACACCCTTCCAAGGCACCCACCCCTCCCTGCTCCTCTGCTACATGGCACAGATAAAAACTGGTGGCAGAAGGCTGGTCCTGCCCAGCTGCACTTCCCATTACCAGCACACACGGAACAGACCAACTCACTGCACTACCCCACACTGGGCTCTGGAAGATTCTGTGGCCGTGCTGCAAAGCTGCAGCATTGTGTGCAGCCTGCTGCCGTGTTATACAGCTCCCACCCCAGCAGGGTGCTGAAATGGCAGCAGGTGACTCTAGTGGCTGTGACCATGCACACTGGTGTTTTTCAGCCACAGTTCCAGAGCTGCAGGAGGCAGTGGAAGGATGCTTTCTTTTGGCTTCTCAGGTATTTCCTGTCAAATAATGCTGGTAGTCTGAGAGGTAGTTCTCAAGCCAAATTAAAAAAACAGGCCAGTCTCACCCTTCTGCCAGCCTTTTCCTTCTCCTGCCAAGCTGCTGAAAAATGGCTTTTATGGCAGAAACTTTGTGAGGAAAATCAATGATTCTCACAGAATGGTTATTTGCCATGCAGAAGAGCAGCTTGTGCAGCCCAACAACTTAGGTGCACATCACTGTAATAAAGAATTCCATGCTACAGGAAAGCTTGCGGTCTTATTCATAAATGTAAAGAAAGTAGAAACCTAAATGAACTTGAGCTTCAAAATGGCAGCAGTGCTCTCTGCATGATGTCGTGAGGGTAATGGTCACTTGGCTCCCATGTTCCCTTCAGCGCCCAATGAGGGAGCAGAGAGCAAGGCAAAATAACATTTTTTTCATACTCAGGCCTCCCACAGTCTGGAGCTGCATCCAGCCCTTTCATGTCCCTTTGGAGAGGGACAGAGCACTGTCATGCTGTCATTTCTCTGTGGGAAAGGTTCCTTTGTTTCTGGCAAAGATATAATTGTGTTTGGGTTCTCTGGGAAAGAACAAAAGTAGTTTCTCTGCAGAGATTTAACTTTAGAACTTTCCAGTCCCTAGACTTTTTCAGACTATTGCTCTGGGCAACAAATTAGTCTATAGGAGAGTGTAATGAAAAGCTGGCATTGGTGAGTTCTGGAGGAACACAGCAAAAGGTGAACAAAGCACAGGAAAAAAACTGAAGGGGAAAAATATTTTGTTGGCCAAGATAACACTGTATGTCATCTTCACATATAAATCTGTGGACTGTGCAGTCCTGATGCCACAGGGGATAAGTTGCCTGGAAGGCAAATCAACAGGTTATTTAGGGCATTCTTCTTCTTTGTAGGACTAAAAGTCCCTTTAATTCACATGTGCAAGGCCAGAACCCACTACCCCTTCTTTTACCGCAACAGTGACAAGCTAATCCCTGCTCACTTACACTCCTCAGAGTCCTGATTGAGACAATCTCAAAGATTTAACAGGAACTGGTCTGGATTTGTTTAAGTAATTGCAGAAAGTTCAACCTGAGTTTGTAAACTCCTTTAATGATGCTAATTATTAGCATCATTATTGTTGTCTGTGTTCACAGAATCACAGAATATGCTGGGTGGGAAGGGGCAGACTAGGATCATTGAGTCCAATCCTTAGCCCTGCACAGGACCATCCCCCAGGAGTCACATCATGTCCATGAGAGTATTATCCAAATGCTTCTTGAACTCCGCCAGGCTTGGTGCTGTGACCACTACCCTGGGGAGCCTGTTCCAGCCCAAACACCCTACAGGTGAAGAATCTTTTCTTAATACCCAACCTAAACCTTCCCCGACACAACTTCAAGCCATTCCCTCGGGTCCTGTCACTGGACCAATGTTTGTCCCTACTCTTCCCTTCATGAGGTAGTTGTAACTGCCATGAGGTCTCCCCTCAGTCTCCTCTTCTTCAGGGTGAAGAGACCAAGTGACCTCAGCTTCTCCTCATACGGCTTCCCCTCATGGCCCTTTACCATCTTCACTGACCTCCTTTGGACACTCTCCAATAGCTTAATGTCTTTCTTGTATTGCAGTGACCAAAACTGTGCACACAATATTCAAGGTAAGGCTGCACTAGTGCAGAGCGGAGTGGGACAATCATACTTGCTTTGCTTATCATTTAAATGCACAAAGTGCCTTGCCTCTAGGTGAAGTTAAAGCCTGCACAGTATATGCCTCAAACCAAAAAATGAGAGCTGCAAAAATGATGAATCCTCACACATTGCTATTAATTAGGTGCAACCTTTCTATCAGTCACTGCAGCTCTCTGGGGACAGTTATAGGATAAGATTCTCAATGACAGACCTGCCCTATGCAAGAATCTACACTAAGCTGAGTGCCCTCTCCTGTCCTAACCCAAAATCCCTGAAAGCTTTTCTTTCATGTATATGTGTTGTCCTGCCTTGAAAATAGCTAGATGTTAGTGTATTTGCAGAACTAAACTTGAGACTGTGCCATTTTCAGAGCAAAATTCTCTCCAACTCACTGAGCAGACTCATATTTCATCCTCCTCAAGCATCTGAAATGGTTTTTCTATGTGGAATGTATGCATGCACATCCTATAAGGGGCAAAACAAAGGCTCCTACCACTATGTAATGTTGAGTTGGAGTTAACACATTAAAAAGAAGAGAGCTGTTCACAAGATACAAGCTTTTCATTTAACCTTTTTTGGTTTTATATACCGTGCTTCTGTTCACACAGATGCAGGAAGACCCACAGATGGTCATGGTGCTCCTGTGATACAGACCATAGCCAGCAGAAAAATGGGCTTTCAGAGAGGGTTCACTGCAAACCTGTGCTATGTGTAACTCTCTGCAAATGATCTTTAATTGTCATGGAAATGAGATCCATTCCACATGAATCATAGGAGCTGCTAAGTGAGGGCTTCTAAAATGGGTCTATTAGGAAAGAGAAATAACGAGCTGTTGTACTTTTTTTAACACTTATTAAAGTGGGACAGCTGTTGTTTAACAGTTAACTGCAGGAAATAAATGCCAAGAGTAATATATACTGCAGGCAGGGCTACCTGCCCTTTATCTGAGCAATTTGCATATCATACCTAAAGTATCACACAATCAAAGGTTAGCATTTTTTGAAAACTATCTCCTCATGACAAGTATCAGGTAAGGCTGTTACTAAGAAGGTAGCAAATGGACCATGTTAAGAACTCCAAAAGTTCTCATGGAGAATATCCAGCCAGGAAGCCACACTACAGCCAAAGTATCATGCTGTTTTCAGAACCAATATGATCACCATGGGTGGAACCTCTGGAATGGCAGTCCATAAAGCATATGCAACATGCTGTTTATAATCCATTACCACATGTCCTATGCCAAAGGAAGCTTCTGCTGCAGGTGGACAAACACTGCACCTTCTTGCTTTCATTGCAAGTCAAGTCTGTGTGCTCTTGGGGACTGTCTCCTTTATCTTCTTGGTGAACGATGAACATAAGGCTGATTTATCTTCTTAATATATCAGCTTGGAAGTCCAGCTGTAGCAGGGAGGCAGGAGCTGTGCTTTGAATTCTCACAGGCAAGGGTGTGAACTACAGCCAGATCTCCTCTGCTGCTTATGCTCTGGACATCAGTGTGAGGAAAAATTCTCACTTCCAAATGGAATAAAGAGGGGACAAAGTCCTCAAAACAAAAGATTTGTTAAAAAACAACCAACGAATGAGTCAGCTGAGTCAGGTTTGCCTCCATAGGGGAGACAGACACCAAACTTTAAAATGACAACATTTTATACCCTCTCTTGACCAGGACATCCCTGTTCCCTTTCCCATTGGATGGGTACTCTGAGACTTCAGGACCATCCATTGCTTTCCCCCTTCCCTCTTACTTTTTAGGACAAATTCCTGTATCACCCTCCTTATTGATCCCAAATAACTTTTCACAGGTGCAAGGAACAGTTTAAACCATATCTAAATAACAAACAACTTCAAACAGAAAACGGGAATTAGTTCCCCCCCCCCTTCACCCTCCACACTTTCTTTGGCTGAGGCAAAACCTCACTTTATTTCTAACATCGGGGTCTTGAGTCACTCATCTCATGAGAGCGTGAGGGAAGAGGCAGCATTACCCTCCCAGCAGTTGTTAACAGAAGCAGCAGGAGCTCTGTTCTGCATGAAGTTTGGTGCCATCTGAGCATCCTTTCTAGGTCAGACCTCTGAGGAGGGGGAGTTCCTAGTCTGAGACATTTGTAGATGTGCAGTAATGACTAAGCTATTCCTCCCTAACAAAATTCAGGCAGCTGGGGCAACAAGAACCATGAATTGATAACCAAAGAAAACTTCATAGGTGTTTTTAGAGTGGAGCCAGACATTTTGAGGATCGTGATCCCGGAACTGAAGCAGAGATATCCTTGTAGTGTAAACTACCCAGAGACTTTGAATAGCAGGTATTTGTTTATTCAGCGCTGGGAGTGAGGGGGATTCTTCTGCCAATCTCACTCACTCTTAACACAAAGTTACAAGCTTTTATACATATAGAAAGGTATGTTTTTCCCACGGCAGTCCTTAACACACTCATCAATTTGCGTCACAACATTATGTAAGTCCTTGCTTTCACTCATGCGTAGTTGGTCGCTGTGGTGGTCTGTTGGCTCTCTGGGGGTCGTTTTGATGAAGGCTCAGAGTCTTCCTCGGGGTTCAACATTTCACCTCTGGCTGTGGAGCATGCTCCATATGATTTTTTTTTTTTGTAAAAACCACAGAACTGGTTCAGTCTAGTTTTGTTTCTTCTTTTAATCTTCTGCTGTAATCTGATTGGCTGTCCTTGGATGGTTGTCTTTTCATATTCCTTTCTAACTACTGACTAGACAATTACCTAGGCAATCAAAGCACCTCATCGTCTATATAGGCTTAAGCTTTCTGTATACTTTGTTTAAAGTTTTACTTTCAAAAAATTCTTCCTATCAAATCCCTTAGAGCTTTACTTTTGCAAGGTACTTTGTATCAGGATCATGATCCTGGAACAAATTGTTCTATAAATAAAAAAATTAAGTAGTTCATAAAACTGGTGTGTCTTCACTCCTCAACAGTGCACTACTGTCTGTGTTTCAGGGCATCGATTCGATCCTCACTGATTCAGGAGCTGAGAGGCAGTAAGGAAAGGCTCAGGGTACTTTCAAGCTGCCTGAGACACCGGATAATTATTGGGTCGGACCCAGGGACGGGAGGGGACGCCCCCCCCCACACGGCAGCCCCTGCGAGCCTGCTGGGGCAGCCCCGGGGCAGCTGCCAGTCAAAGGCGGGCGGGGAGCACCCCCGCGCCACACCCCCCGAGCCCCAGAGCAGTCTCTGATTGGCTGCCACACCACAGGCCCCGCCTGGGGGCGTGGCCACGGGGCCCAAAGGGCGTAATAGCAGCACCATGTGCTGCCCACGGGTGTGGGGGTGTTTGTGTCCTGTCTTCGTGGAGCTGGAGCTGTGCTGGATCTAGGGCTGCTAGGTATGTATCTCTTCTTCCTTCTCTTCCTTTGCTTCTCCTAATCTCCTTCCTTAATATTTTAGGTAGCTTGTGACTGGATGGGTTGGGTTTTGCTAAGTTGTATGGGTTAGCATGTGCTAAGTCAGTGCTCTGTGGAGTGCTTTATGTTAGTTGCATGTTACCCTTTAAACTTTTGCCAAGTACTCTTACTTTGTAAACTTTACCAGTAAAGCACCTTCTGAGAAAACGTGCAGCTTTTCTTCTTTGAACTCTCTCTTAAGATGTTAAAAGAATGAAAGGCTATTCTGATATATCCAGGTGGTGGATATTGTTGGAGCCTTTATGTATATTTTTGAAGTAAAACCACTTCCGTGAGCTTTTGTAGCTGAGGGCCTGGGGTTGTACAAGCTGCTATAACTACTGACTGCATACAATACGTATGAAAATCCAGTTTTTTCCACCTCTGTCCTTTGGTAGGTATTATCCCACCACTTGCTACGACTGCCTAAATGAAGTGGAGAAGAGGTGCCTTTCATAAGGACCTAAAGAAAATAATAATGTTACTATATGGTGGAGAAATTTTTTGGAGGGAACCACCAGTATATCAGGCCTTGCTCTTTACTGCTACTCAGCATATATGACAGTATGATTAAAATCAAACAACATTGTTTAAAGAAAAAATTGTTTAAAGAGTCTTTGCTATGACTCAGAAGCCTTACCTAGACTTTGGAAATCTTAAACAAATGGGGACTCTAATGAATTCAGTCTCACAGGCTCATATGTTAACTTTGACTGTTGGCTTGCAATAACGAATAAGTAAATGTCAATTATGAATTGCTTTATCCCTGCATGGTCACAAAACAGAAATAAGCAGGGTGTACATTAACCATATCCTATGTCCAAAAAATGGTCCAAACAAATATTCAAAACCAGTAAACTGCTCTGTGTCTTAGTGTAATCAAAACATATTTGTCTAGGCAGGTGCAAACTGAATGGTAGCTATCAGCATTCTTGGGGAATAAATGCTCCGGAGCAAAATTCTAGATTTAACTCACCACAGTCCATTAAGTCTTCACTCACGAATCAAATGTAGTGATGCCTCCAGTAATAATGCTGTCACTGAATGCTGTTATGGGTTAAATGGTGTTTTGGATCTGTTCAACATCAGATCTCCACAAATAAATTCAGCAAGTCTCTTTTAATTTAACATGTGTGAGGACAGAAGAATTCCAACACACATCTGTAACCATGCCACAGAAATGTAGATGATCCAGACAAGATGCTATAAGAAGTATTTTCTTTCTTAATGGTTTCAAGCTCAAAGGGGCTGTCATCAAGCAACCTGTTAGCTATTCTGATACAGCAGATCTCATACTGAATGCTTCAGCTTGCTTAGAAGTCACTAAAGCCTATGCTTCTCATGGGATTTGGGGGGTACAAAAAAAGATGCACAGCCATTCCAAGCTTGTTTTTAAGGAACTGACNGCCTATGCTTCTCATGGGATTTGGAGGGTACAAAAAAAGATGCAAGCTTGTTTTAAGGAACTGATAAATTCACAGTCAACACATCCATGACAGGAATGAAACAACTTTTTTTCTAGCACATAATGCCTGTGAATGTTACGTGTGTCTCAAAACAGTAGGCACCCCATGGCAGGAACAGGATTCAAAGTCCTGTGTTTGAAAGAGACTGAAACCCCTACAGAGCATATTAGACTATTCACTCCCCTTCTGAAGGACAATGCCACTCAGGCCACCCCTGATATGAATGTCATAGGGCACACCAGTAGGAAATAGGAAAAAGAATGTATTTCAGCCAATTGAAACAGTTGGACACTTAGAAAACCCCCCAAACCCCCAAATATCCAAGTTGCCTAAAACAACGGATCCTCGGCAACAAAAGAACTAAAACTGCAAAGCCACGTGCATTTAGGGTAGTTTCATCCTAGTTTGTTGCTATCAAACACAATCTATATGAACAAACCTATTTCAGGAACAGTTGGGGAAAGTTCCTAGCTCCTCATCTGTCCTCCTGCTACATGGCAGTCCCATGTTAGATAAAGATTTGAACTTAAACAAATCTGGCACCAGCATTTTACAGTTGCAGTTATATAAGTGATCTCAACCAGCAGACAAGTCAAAAATAAAGAAGCCTCCAGGGTCATACCCTTGGGAATCACATAGAGTAGGAAATCCTACTTGCTAGTCATAACACTGGTTTCGTGGACAAGTCTGCTATCTATCTTTCTCTGTCCACTGCAGGAATGACAAATACAGTTTTTAATGCATCCTTGACTTAAAAGTGACACTGCAAGGGACCCAGCAAGTATCAATTGCTGTGTCATGGCACATCATCTTTGGTTTTCACTTTAGAGGGAAAAACAGCAGTAATAGCCAGTCTGAACATTGTGTAGGATGTATGTGCGCTGTCATACTCCATGGCAATGTATTAGGCTGTAAGGAGTAAAAAATCTCTAAAAATTGCTTCTGTTAAACCATACCTTGTTGCTAGCTGCGAATGGGATCACATTCAGTCTGTGCTGATATGGCTGTGAGGCAGCATGCATTTTCTAGCCTTATTGGACTTATTTATCCCAAGTTCATTTGCACTACCTCATCTGTTATAGCGAGTCCCAGCAGATGGCATTGTGTTACAAGGAAACGTTATCCTGATGCCAGTTGCCTTCCCCTCGGCTCTACAAGTTCGGAGTGGAGTCACGATCTTCTTTCCTTGGGCATATCCTTACGTTCTTCTTGCTCCTGTGGTTTTGCCAAGCCTGGCATACAGTTATGACATTTCAGCTGGGTGGAAATACAGAGGAACAAAGCCAGAAAGAGATAGGAAAGCTTTATGTGACTTTTCTCTTCATTCTTGTAGCTCTGTTTCAAAATCCCTCACCTACCTGTGCTCCTGAGGCCACAATAATCTTGATGTCAGCCCTGATGCTGTATACAACAGGCTGATAATAACTGTTGTTTCTCCTGATACGCTGTAGTCTGTCTTTTGTAGGACACAGACATTAAGGCAAGAGTAAATTCAGTGCTGAAATACCTCTGAATTCAGTCAGGTGCCAGGGAGACATAAAAGGCTTGAGCACAGGCACATGAATGCAGTTGTCTGTAGTTCAGTGAGGATAATCGAGAATGGCAGATTGAAACAGTGAGGGTTTCCAGACCTGTTAAATAATTAGAGCTGCAGGTACAGCAGCCCCTCAGAACTGTCACAACTGCTAGCCCTAGTACTCAGTTCATCCTTATCTGCCCTTCCATCCATTTTCCCAATTCCCTGCTGATCCAGCTCTTCGTCTTCAGTACTTCTGCGTGGCTAGCTTTGTTCCTAAGATTAGAAATCATATAATGCAGATGGAGGAAAGCCCTGCTGCCATTCAGTTACAGAGGTTACAAGAGCAGTCCTTAGCTCAGTCTGTGCTCTTGTGTGGTACTGAGTCATGCTGAACTCTTGTGCCCAAACACACATACTTCAGAGTATGAAAACCTGGTGGTAACTTGTGCGACCCAGTAGTTCAGGCCTTACAGGTTTGCCAGTGCGAGATATAATCCCTTCATCTTTATTACAGATGGTGACCATGAAGCATTTAGCTCCCTAGTGAGTGTAGCCAGGTAAAATCAATGAGGAATAAGCTTCAGCAAAGAACTGGAATAAGTGCAATCATTTAAAAAGGAAGATATGTGAGTGTCATCAATCTGTCCAACTGTGGAAGATGCATAGAGGGAACAAGATCAAATTAATTCTGATTCACTAGATGGAGCTTCCTCAGCTTCTGCTTTGCTTAGTGCTCTGCTAGGTTGCATGCCTAGCTGTGTTAATAGTATTAATTTATACATTTGTGAGCCCTTTTTCATTATGTCACTAACTGTTGCCTGTTGAATTGCTGGAAGGGTGCCATTTCTGTGCGTGAGTAAGTTTGATAATTACTGCCACAAGCAGGACTTCCTCTATCGCTCTGTTGCTTGCAAAAGAGCTGGCATTTCGGTACCTTTTCTTTGCACCTTCTATTACCCCGTCACAGTCTGATCCATATGTAATCATTTTGCGTGAGGGTGTAAAGCAACGTCACTTCTGTGCCATAAGGTTCTGGAGAACCTCCGCTCCTTATGGAATATGCACCTGACGATGTCGGAGCACAGACTGGGCAGCGGCTGCCCAGACATTCCAGGCAGTCAGTCCGCTTTAGTGTGGGCAGTGCGGGCAGCCCGCTCAGCCTCCTGTGCCCCGTGCTGGCAAGAGCAGCGAATTACAGCTTCCCAGGAACCGGGACACTGTCAGCCCATAGCTGGAACGTGGAGTTCAAATGCTCAGGGTGGCGGAAATAATTGTGACAGCAGAGGTACGGGAGGATGTGCTGGCACATCGCCGAGCTGTGCAGGGCACCTTGTACCCACACGGCTCGCATCCAACAGAGCTCATGCACTCCAGTGTCTGCACTGTGCTCTGCTGCATGCTGGCAGGGTGTAGTTGTTCATAGGAAACACTCCAAATTTTTCTGGGGTCTGTGCAGACTGTGGCTCCTTGGAGGGCAACAATCGTGTCTGTGTGGTGTTCTCTGTTCTGGTGCTGCAGGTGGTCATGGCTTACTGTCTTGGGCTGTACAGGCAGTGGAGAGGTGCTTGTCTTTTCCCATTTTCAGGTTTCCCCTTTGAGGCTATGCATTGCTTGCAAACTGGATTTATCACATGCTGAGGCCACCTCTTTTCAAAATCTGTGCAGTATAGTGTTTTTATATGTCACAGATCAGCATCTGAAACAGATAACTAAACATAGTGTATTATTAGCAAGTGCTTGATATGCTAGGAGTTGTTCCAGAACCCACTGAAATTGGAATTTTTCCCTAGGCATTTAGAGAAAACAGTTGTGCTGACCAAAAAAAACCAAGATTAAATCTAACATCTGCATGGTGTCTGTGACATGCTGTGTCCCTGAACTATTTCCTAACTGATTAGCAAGTTCCCAAGTCAATGGGAAAAAGGCAGATAGAAAGTTGATACTGAAAGCACCTGTCCCCTCTCCAAGCTGTAAGCAGGTAAGGAACACAGCCTTCTAGTTTGCAGCCTCCTGACCAGAAGAATAGTTACAGGAATTCACTACAGAAAACCCTGACATTTCTTTCCTCTCCCTTCTTCTTAAAGTACTTTTTTGTACATACGGCCATGAGTGATTACAAGGGGATAGGTACCAGGTGATATGGGTGAGGAGATAGTGTCCATTGCACCAGTTTCCAAAGGTTATAACAAAATGGTTTTCAAAAATCCTCATATAACTAATTGCTATGTTACTAAGCTGCGAATATGTGAAAGATGGACTGAGCTTTGAGCAGCACCAAAAGACAAAATTCAGTGTTTCAGGATGTAACAGAGGCAATGCTAAGGAAGGTATTAGGTTTCTACTTAAAGGAATATGCAGCAGCAGAGAGGTAAGAGAAATTCTGGTACAGTGAAGGGACAAGCTACTGTTTCTTTAAGAAGGAATTATGTACAGATAATTTTGCCCCACATAATATTTCTCCCTCCTACATGCACATATACACTTGTACTTAATCTGAACACCCACAGCCCTTTTGGTACCCAGTTAGATGTCACTAGCTAGGGTTAACATCTGTGCATCCTCCTCTCCCACACTGGGCTTCATGCAGTTCCCATCCTCCCTAAAATACTTTGAAAGCTGTGGGTGGGCAGATCACAGCAAGAGTGTTTCTTCTCCTTTACTTTCACGATCTCTCAGCTCACACAAAAAAATCTGATGGCAAAGAGGAGATGAGAAGGAAGAGCAAAATTGTCAGCAATTCACTTTGCTCTTTTACCTCATCTTTCAGCCCATGCCTTCCTTTCAATTTTCTGTTTCTAACACCATCTGCTGATAAGTGTGGAAGTGGCTAATGGTGAATGTCCTGTTGCACTCAGAGACAGTGCTGAAGGTCAGAGTCACTCCTGGGGTTGTCCATAATAAAGAGGTTATATGTGCTACAGCCACATATGTGCTTCATGCTCCTTGCTCCTCCTTTGTGTATCACAGCAGGATATAATTTCAGCAAAACTCTGTCAGATCAGCAGGAACAGGGGAAAAAACCTCTTTATTTTCTCTCTAAAGCTTCTGCTTCATAAGCTCTCTGGGGCAAGGACTGTGTTGTTTATTACCTGACCGGGAGGAAATGGCCTTGAGTTCTCAGGCAGCTTTAAACACTAAAAAAAGAACAAATACTTAACATCAGCAACCTTACAGGTTTGGGCAGCCAGAGGCAGCAGGCGTTCACCTCCCAAGGCAGGTATGAAACATGCCCTCTAACTAAACATAAAAATCCTTGGCAGGTGGCTGACAGTGAACAATCCCAGGAAAGTCATGTTTCATGTTGAATTTAACCTAATGCCTGCTAGAGAAATTCAGTGAAGGTGATAAGACAACAAAACTCAGAGTACCGGGTGGTTATAGTGTGGTGGTGCATTCCCTCCTACTCCTCCTCAAGCTGCACCGTGATCTCAGAAATGCTCATTAAGTTTTGGCCTTGATGAACAGCACCTGTGACAAGCTCCTCTTGAGTTTACAGAAACACTGTTTACTGCCAGGGCCTTGGTTTTTAAGCAGCTCTTGGTTTTTAGCAAACAACCTTGGAAACTTACTTTTGTTGCCTGAATAACAATCCAAGTGGAACAACATTTTTGTTACCAACCTTTAAAAGAAAGTTACTAACCCAAACTGTGGCAAGGATGAAAAATTGCTATGACCAAAGCCAACTCTATTGCTATTCTATAAGCAGCAGTCCTAAGTGAGATCCTCTGAGCTCTCCTGGACCACAGCAGACTGCAATAAGCAATCTCTCTCTGAGTGGGTTTCCTCTCAGAGCTAGCTGACTCTCAAGTTTGCAATATTTGGATGACCACTGCCAAAGACTGAGGACAGAGCCTGGCCTGATACCCTTCATCCATTGAGAAGGTAAAAAGGCATCTGACGTGAGACCTTGACTGAATTTGAGGGGAATTTTTCACAGGTATATACCTTGGGCATGTTCTAGGTTTGTGTGACTGTGGATGTGCTATAGTGAATGAATTGTAAAGGTTTCTCTCTTAGATTCTTAAGTTCATTAGATTTGTAAGTAAGTTAGGCCTATAGGTGAGTTACTGTTGTGCTATAGCAAATTCTGTATGGATCTGTTGCTAAATTGTATAAATTAAGCTATTAATTAAGTGCTGTTAAGTTTCAGTGCTGTTGAACCTTTAGGACTAAACCATTGGTCTGAGGCTAAGTTTGGCAAGGGACTCCACTCTGAACCATGTGACTCAGCAGAAGGATCTCCCTTGCGGCTTTTTATCCTTACCGTTTCCTGTCTGTACCCTTCCCCTCTCTCCCTAGCCTCCAAGTAGATAATTTTTGGATTGGTTTTTGTTTTATATTGATTGATTTCACGTTTTAATTTGCTTTTTCTCTGTGTGCTTTAACCATCTGGTATATAGTAGAGTGAACCTTGCAAATGAACTTTATTCTGCTTTCACTTATATTAACCCCACTTTTGCTGATACCTTTGTTGATGATTCTTTAAGGAACCTAAACCACTCATTTGCTACATATGGCTATCAGTGTGATGCATCTCACCAGCCACTTTATATCTCTGTTTTATATTTCTCGAGTTTTATTTTACTCATTAGAACAAAATAACAGGATGGGAGCAATAAAACCACTTGCTTATTTCCAGTACTTTCTGAAACTACAGAAACTTTCAAAGCCTATCCTGCTGCCAGGCCACCATTGCATAAATTCTTGTGCTATAGCAGAGTGGGACAAGAGGATCACAAGAGGCCCTTATTAACACAAATGATTCTGTGCTTCTGTGAATACTTGATTAAAGCATTTCAGATGAAATTGGCTGCTTATTCAAATGCTGTCTGGAACCGTTTCCAGTGTTGCAGAGCAGCAGAGAGCACAGACCCCTGTCACAGAATTGGTAGGGTTGGAAGGGACCTCTGGAGATCATCTAGTCCAACACCCCTGCCTAGGCAGGGTCACCTAGAAGGCATTACACAGGAGTGAGGAGATCTGAAGCAGTGGTGCCCTGGTCATGGGGGAACTGCATGGGCTATGAAGCAGAGTGGACTTGGGGAAGGCCTCCTGGGGCTCCCACAGGAAAGGTGGGGTGTGACCCACAGGGAGAGCTGCCGTCCCTGAGTGATGGCAACCCATAAGCTGCAGCCCTGCAGAAGCCAAAGGGACCGAAAGGTACAGGGACCCAAGGGTTGGTGCCATGGTACAGGTGGTGTGAAGGGCCCTGTCCTTCAGAGGTGGTGGTCACAGGGCACAGCTGGCCAGGCTGGCAGGGTAGGTGCAGACATGCGGGCACAGCTCCAGGGCCTGCAGGCAGCAGCTGATGGGGCCAAGAGCAGCTGGTGTCATCCAGAGAGGCTGTTAAAACTGCTGGTGCCAAGTGGCCGTTGGAAGATTCTGGTGGCCGGAAGGTTCTGGAAAGCTCTCCAGAGTTTTGGTGGTTGCCACAGCAGTTGCTGAAGCAGTCAAACGTTGCTCCTCCAGCCTGGTGCCTGCGCTCCAGCTATAGTGGTAACAGTCTCACCCCCTTTTCCCATTCACCAAGCCCACACCAGCTGTACTGGGAATGCCAGGGTTAGACCCAAAACCAGAGGCCTGTGGAAGTTTTGTGGCTGTATGTGACCCAGCGGGCACCACTGTGGGGTAGAAGCTGCTGGGGAAGGAGGGGATGTTACATGGCAGGGCCTGATGGCAGCAGGAAATCCACTGAGAAATCATTTGAATCAAAGATCCAAAAATCACAACCAACAACAGAATGTTGTTAGATGGAATATTCCATTTATTAACAATGCCGGGAGCCATGGGGAATTATTCGCCATAAGTAGCTCAAGAGATCAATCTCTAAACAGGGTATTTATGCAATTTTAAGCAAAGAACTCCTAACTATCTCAGCCCCCCCTCTTTACATCATCCAGGTACTCCAAATTCCTTCTAGTGTCCCATTCATGGTGCAATACCACCATTTTGCATCTTCTTTTAACTGTGAATGGAGTGGGTGGTCGCTGCCTTTATCTTCCATGCTATTCATCATTCAGACTTTGGCTAACCCTTCCATGTTGGCAGACTCTCAACATAAGCTCATCCTAGTTTCCTTAACCTTTGACTCACTATTACTGTTTTAGCTACCTCTTAAGACTTGACATCCATCTTTGGTTAATCTTCACTTACTCTACCCCTAACTAAAACAATTTTCTATTGAATTCTATTGATTTGAGATTTTCAAGGAACACTGGTCTTTTAAAATTGCTTTCTACAAGTGCCTGCTCTTCTAAATCTCCATTTATCTCTAAGTCAAGCATGACTCTAACTGAGCTTAAGCAAAATCTCACAAACCTGACTTTAAGATTCTTTGATCATATAAGGCATAGTTGCTAAAAACTTTAAATCATATTCAAAAATCATTATATCATAATGGATCAGGAGTGTCCTGTACCTCCCACTTTTGGAGACTGGGGGATATTCAGGAAATTACCACCATGTGCAATGGCCTCTTCTCAAATTATTGCTGGGCCTCCTCCTTTGGCCATCACCAGAAGCAGGGCTAGAAGGACCCTTAGCACATGTTGTACATAGTTTTAGGAAGCTCTCCAAACTGCCCTCTCCCTGAACATCGTGGCATTTTTTGACAACCTAAGTGCAGACCACCTGTTGCAAAAGGAAAGGAAGTAAGTACTTTAAGCCATATAACAAATCTATGCCTGTGCCATGCTTGTGTTTTCTAACAAACACCACAAAGTCTGAGACAATTGCAGACCCATGTGACTTTCCACACAGAACCCGTGTTGAAATAAGGGTACTTAACTGAGCAGATGCTGTGTTTAAAGGGATTTCTGATGTAACAACGGAAAGGCACTATCTCTATACATTGTATCAAGTTCAGGCAAAAAATAATATATGCCATGCTAGCAGCAGTCATGTCTGTATTTCAGGAAATATGATAAGAAAAACGAAACTAAGATGCCAAGCTGAAGTTTTACAAGTAAAAACTAATTAGAACAAATATATTCCTACAAATTGATTGCAATATTTATATGCACATTTTTATTAAAAGGAAATTTGAAATACGAATTTTAGTATTTTTGGGAGTTCTTGTGAGACTTTTCTGTCTTCATCTCTGGTGAAGATAGGGCAATGGTGAGTCATAGTCATAAAAATTAGATTGTAAGACCTCTTCAGGTGGAAAATATTTGCATACATAAACTAGAAGTAATAGAGGAATCTGTGTGCTTATTTCGTAGGACTGAGATTCTGCTTTGTAATCAGTGAGTTACAAGGTAGAAGAAAGGATTTTGTATAGATTTCTTTATTTTTGAGTGTAAATGACATTTTAAGGTATGTGAATATAGTCATTCTTTTTTCAGTTGTATTGAGGACCTTGAGATCTGTGACACAAGTGGTTCTCTCTTAAACTCAAGGGCTGATAAAATTACGCAGCTGGAGTCAGTGCTGTATATTAAGATGTGCACTGTAAGGTACAGTATACAACATTTATCATCAGTGTGACTTACTACTATTTACCATCAAAAAATGCTGGAATTGAGACTCTTTGGCTCTTCTGGTGCTGCCAGATGAGCTCAGTCTATTGGTTGCTGTGCATAGCTAAGAGTTAGGACTGAAGATACTACTAATGTATGTAATGCCTCCATTAAGACAGTCCTCTGTCATGTATGGGATTGTTAGAGTTGTCTTATGTCAGATTCACTGCAGTCAAGCACCTACGCTTTTGCTTTTTTAATTCTGAAGGACAGCATAGAAAACTAATGCACAATTTTTTTGGCCAAACTAGAAATAGAATGTTTTCCAAAGGCAAAGGAGATGAATGTGCCCAAGATGACCAAAAAATGGGTGCATGTACATGTGCCAGGATCAGAGTCCTAGGACCGGCAGGCTGAATTCACGTGCTGTGTGTACTGCAAAAAGTACATGCATGTCCTGAAGTGCTCCTGAATTGCCTTTAGAAGATTGCTGACATTTCCTAGACCTAGCCACTGGCTGCCTTCATGGTTCTTGGGAATGAAGGAAGGTATCAGGAGCAGATTATAGGCCAGAATAACCTTAGGGCCACAAAAATTATTAGAGGGCTGGAGCATCTCTCCTAAGAAGACAGGCTAAGAGAGTTGGAGTTGTTCAGCCTGAAGAAGAGAAGGCTCCAGTGTGACTTTATAGCACCTAAAGGGGACCTACAAGAGAGCTGGAGAGACTTTTTATAAGGACATGTAGTAACAGGACAAGGGGGAATGACTTCAAACTGATTTAGATTACATATTGGAAAGAAATTCTTTACTGTGACAGTAGTGAGACATTGGAATAGGTTGCCCTGGCAGAGTTCAAGACTAGGTTGGATGGGGGCTGATGAGCAACCTGGTCTAGTGGAATGTGTCCCTGCCCACAGCAGGGGACTTGGAACTAGGTGATCTCTAAGGTCACTTCCAACCCAAACCATTCTGTGATTGTACAGTAATTGTTCCGTGAGTCATACCAAGCTCACAAACAACAAGTTTAGCACCATCAGTACAGTGACGTTTTGTCAGAGCTCTAGCTTACATTCCCTGCTCTCTTAGTTGCAGTCCCTGAAGAGGTCTTGACACCTCTGTGATGTATATAGCACAAATATATATTCTGCACAGTTCAGTGGTAGTGGCACAAAGTGTGCTTCTGTGTCTGCTGGCAAGAGAAACTAAACTGCTTAAATAATGCTGATACTCGCAAGGCTTTTACTCACCTTTGAGAAGGATGGGGCAGTTTGCCCCTCTCTGAGCCACCTTGGGAGTCTGTGAACTCAGGAAGCTTGCTTGCAACTGAACAACAGTAGTTCAGATTTTTTTTCTGGTCTCTTTGGCCAAGCAGGAATTGTATGGCAATGAGCCCTGTCACTACATCAGTCAATTCAGAGCCTTCACAGTAGAATTATGGCTTCAGAAAATCAAGGGGACTTTCTCTTCTGCGGCTGTATTTATTTCTTTTTCAGCCGGTTTCACAGTTAACCAGGATTTCTGTATCTGAAACCCATGAACTTTTTTCCTTTTTTTTTTCTTTTTAATTTCAGTTTAATCGCTGTGTCTCTGGGTTTCTGAGACTCTGTTTTTTAAGGTATGTGTCAACAATTCATGTTGTTGGGATTCTTTTTATATTTTTGTTAAGGGATTTTGTGGCAACTCCTCCATTGCTGAAGAGATAGCAGTAAATTCCTTATGACTTAGCTATCACTCCAGAGGAACCATTCCTTTGGCTGCGCAGCAGAAGATGAATATTTAATGGACCAGTACTAATGAAAAGGGTGCAAAGGCTAATGCAAAGAGGCCAGTAAGAGACTTTCTGGAGTAGAAAACCACTTCTAGCTTTATCATATGGCAATGCTGGATGTAGTAAAAATCCCTGAAACCGGAAGTGGGGAAAAAAAAACCAACCAAAAAACCCCCCACTCATCAGAGAAAGCAGAGGAAAAAAATTTGATTTACACTCTGCTTCTACAGAAGGCCTCATTCCTCCTATATGTGCAATCAATTATTCAAATAACTTATTGACAATTGAAACAGTTAATTCTAATTATTCTTGATTAGAGTCCTGGAATTATGTGATTACATCTAGATGTATGCATCATAAATGCATACAGCCTAGATGAGGAGGAAATGCAATTTTATTTTTCAATGTATTCATTTTTACTTGGTAAAAGGACTCAGAAAGGTTGATTTTCATGATCCCAAACCGAGTCTCACTGAACTTGTCTTTACTATATTTCTTTTTGTAAGTAGTAGAACCTCTTCAGTTATGGAGGCAAAACTTACTGTGGTTTTTAGTATTTAGGAAGGCTAAAAAGCACCTCAGAGTTGTGTGATTGACATGCAATTAATGTGAGTGTTTATGGTTTTTTTCTACAAAATCAAGGCTGTAGTGCTGAGATAAATAGGTTATTCCTAGGTGAACATAGCCATGGGAGAAGCAGCAATTAATTCAAAGTTAATTTGTTTTTAATCCAGCTCTGAGTTTTTGTCTTTCTCTCATGATACAAATTTAAATTTCATGTTTTCTTCTACTATGTACTTATGGTTGTTTATAATTGTACAATTACAGTGGTGCTTAGAAGGTTTTAATATGTATCAGATAAGCATCTGAACTTGATGTTTATTTAACACCTTTATTAAAAGCTGTGACAAAGCTACTGGGTCTGATTCTGCTACAGATGAGAGTAGTGCAAGATAGGATTGACTGTTGAAGTCAAATCATTCTGCGAACAAAATACAAAATTGATTGTAAAGGTCTTTGTTAAGACAATTTTTATTAAAAATGTGCATTTTAATGGCATTGTATCTACAGTTGTATTTCCTCATGGAAGAAGATACTACATTTAAACAAAATAGATCCTGTCCACCAGCAGCTTGCACTGTTGGGTCAATTCTCAGGGAAGCAAGTAGAAACTCTGTAGGAGACCAGAGAAATAATTACCGCTTCAAAACAACTGAAGTGCATGAGGAAGGGGGGGGGATGTAGCAGTGCAAATTCTGCCCAAGTTCACTGCTCCACACCCCACCCACTGAGCCTATGGTCCAGCCCCAAAGTGGCTACCAAACCACTGGCACAACTAAAGCCCCACCTGGCTGATTATTGATCTTTCCCTCTCCTTTCTCTTTTTCTCTCTTTCTTCTCCTAACTTCCTCGTCTTGAAATCTGAGTAACTTATAGTTGGACTAAGTCAATGTTTTGTGAAGTGCCTTACTTTGATTAGATGTTTGCTTTAAAATTCACCAAGTACCTTATTCTCTAAAATTTGATAGTAAAAGTTTGCTGTTCAGCCTTCTGAGAAGTTTGTTGTTTTCTTCCATGTACCATCAAAGGGAATTGAAGTGGCTACACCCCTTTAAAAACTCACCAAGTAAGCTTGGGCTGTAACAAGCTCACTGACAATTTATGTTAAGATTGGAAGTATCTCACAACAAATAACTGTTGCTGAAAAATCCTACAGCTTTGATTAGTACTTAAATCACGAATATGTAAAAAATCACTCTGAGTTTTACATATATGTAATCACATTTTAATTTATATTCACTTTTATTTTAAGCATGTCAGGCTACGCAAGTGAAGCCCTTCAGGAAAGAGGTAAAAATAGGTGAGACCTACCGAAACTCCTTTTGCATTCCCTTTCCTTTGGAAGCCTTGCCAGCGTATACAACTGCCTAGTCACAGAAGCTTATCTGCCTGAGCAGAACACATTAAGTCAAACCATAACGCTTTTTTGGAGATGGATACCAGTGCTACATGTGCTCTTATGCTAGAGAATCAGCAATTGAAGAGTGAAGAAGATTCCAACATGCTAGAAAATACTGACATGACCTCTGCTGGGAGAGGAAAGTTCTTAACGGATTTTAATGCTCAGAGTAATGAAACCTCAGCTGAAAAGCACTCTCATGCTGACCAAGAAGACAAAGTATCCATTTCTGGAATCTCTGATCCTCTTAAAGGTACTGAAGAACCTCAGGCACAGATTTTAAAACCTGATATAGAGATACCACATCAAGCCAAAGTTTCAATAATACCCCTATCTTCTTTTCCATCTAAACTACAGCAACTACTGTCAGCAGTGAAAAATGTCTCTGAAGTAAGGCAAGCTACAGAAACACAATCTGTAATTTATATATGGCCATTGATAAAGATAGAAGAGGCTTCCAGCTCCTTTTGGAACAATATTTCAAAGTCTTTAATATCCAGCAGCCAAAACTTTCCGAGACACTGTTCTAGTTCTGATTTAACTGAAAGTATGAAATGTTCCCAGATAACCCCAGAGAAACAAGAAGAGCCAGACGGAAAGACAGCAAGATCCTATCCTCTTATTGTAAAGTCATCTAACATTGTGGTTTCAGAAGTGTTAAACTCACTCACCACTATCAAGAATAAGGATTATAAGGATATGTTACCACTTTCATCTATCAGTCCTATTGGAGAGCAACTGGAAATTTCTCTCTTTAAGAGAAATGCTCTAATTATCTATAATGGGCAAGTCTACCTTCTGTATGTAATGAGGGATGAAGATCTGTCAGCAGAAATGGAGGTAGCTTACCATCATATGTTGCTTAGGAAGACCATAGTTTGGGTCATTACATGTGGTTGTATCCGTAATCTAACTTCTGAAGTTCCACATCCACTGCTGTCAAGAAAGCATGCTGTGAAACAAAACATAAAATGTCTTACAACCTGTGCTACTCCAGCACACCAAGAGAAAATGCCAAATGAAACACATTCCTGTTCTCGCGAGGTGACTACCGTCTCTCAGCCCAAGAACTGCTCTCTCTTTACTGGGAAAAGGCAGCAGGTAGTAACCTATGATGATCAAGTGAATGTCTGTGTATGCACAGTAAATTACTCTGCTCTTAGGTATAGCTGAATGCAAAGTGCATTATTCAGAATATTTATAACAGGATGAGTTCTGTGAAAGATGAGTGACCTTGTTTTGTTCATGCTTCTGTGGGGAAGCCAAACACAAATCCAGAGGACACAATCACTGTAGAGTAAATCAAATTAAGGCTTGCAGGTCTATATGACTTTAGTGTTTAAAAAAAGAATGTCATTAAATAATCCTAAGAAAAAAACGCATCTTGAGATATATAAAGATTTTTCTAGTATTTGAATGGGACAAAAGCACTGCACTTAATGGGAGCAGCCTGTTGCTATTTAGAGAACAGGAGGCCAAAATGTAGTATAATGGCAAGATATTTCCCAAGGGAGAAGGTGGGGTTTCTGAAAGTGTGCTGAGTGCCATCATGATCACTTTTTAAAGTAACAGTGGAAGAATAGAGAAGGGCTGACTTGCAAGGTCCTCCTGAATTAAATTCTTCTGGCAAAGCTACATCCCCGAGGTAGGAGAGACTGCAGAAAAAAAGCTGTCAAGATAAACTAGGGTGGGAGGAAATTAACTATCCAACACTCACTTCCCAATAGTCAAGTTCTACTCTTTCCTGTTTTAGTTCCTCCACAAGACTCTGTTCCCATCCAAAGAAGGCTTGCAAAAAAGAAAAGAAGAAGCAGCATGTTGGGATAAAGACAAAGAACTCAGAAAGAAATTTTGTATTGCTAAAGATGTAAGAATCGTTCTCCACAGGCCAAGGCCCTCTGAACTTAGGAAGTGTACTGGCAAAGCTCCTGCACATAAAGGTAACCACTAGCCAATGAACTAAGGATAAGTGCTAAATGTACTTACTTATACAAATATGAAGTATGTTTCACCTTGAAGTATTCATTACACAGTATTAGTACACTTTTCAAAGTTTTTGAGCATTTGACACCATGACATAAAACGTTTTCTGTTAGAAAACCTCAGTTTTCTCCAGTAACCACAGTTACTTCTGTTTGGCACTCATAAAAGTGCAACTGAAAGTAGAAGTGCCTGCTGACTGACCTCTTACTGATGGTAATGGTTTGCAGTCTGTCTGTGCCAACGTGTATCTCATAGGCAGAAACAGGAAGCTCTTTGTAGCTGTGCTAGGCTCTTTCTGGTTTGCTGTTCATTTTAGGGTGCCAGAAGCACAAACTATGTATTTATAGTTATTGACCTACTTCTGAAAAAGTCTTGCCCCATGGCCTTGCTTAGAAGTATATTTTGGTAGTTTTGCATGGTATTATCAGAGACTGTGGGAATAGGTGTTTGCTTTCTCTAATCCTTGAGATTTTACAACTCTCAGTTTGGCCTCTTGTATTCATTTTGTATTTTTCTAAGACAAAGCTCTTAAGATTGTTTCAGCAGGCAGATTGAAATCATATAAGATTTTGGAAATCTTCCACTATACCTTTGTTGAAGTTCTTACTCTGCAGAAAAATTAGTGATCAATAATAAATTAGTATTTCTTTTAGGTCTTTTATCTCTTGTTCAGCATTAAACTTCCATTCCTGTGAACTGGGTTTTAAAATGTCATCACCCAGCCTTTCCAAGATCCCTGAGAATAGCTTTTGTTGTCCCTGAATGGGAGCATCATTGGTGTACCCTCAGTGTTCATGAAAATATACTATATCTTTTTGTGAAATATTTCAAGGCCAGGTAAAGCAAAACTTTCCAAAGAATATATTGAAAAAGCACAGGCACAACTCCTGGGTTGGTTTTTGGTTTTTTTTTCCCTTTGTTCCAGTACCCTAATGAAACATCCATTGTAAGAAAATTAGTGTTGGCTGTCATTTCTCCTAAAATTTCTTGCCCAGTAAATATGCCAAGGCAGACTCTGAGTATACTCAAATTTTTATGGTGTTTCTTCATCCATACATACTATAATTTCTCAACACGCGTTCCAGAAATCAACTAGGATCAAACACCTGGTGAAACATTCTATGTTTGGATTTATTTTTGCTGTACTGCAATGGAGCACTTTCAGTTACAACAGTGTTATTAGTTCTCATTAACCTTAGTGGTTAGTGTGACTGCTTTTCAATATTTTCAGTCTTCTTTGCAGATTACATTCATTCACTTTGTTAGATTCTGTAATTTTAAAAAGACTGTTCTTTGCAGTTCAACTCATTCAAGTAATAAAAAAATGCTATGTCTTCTTTAACTTGTTACTCCTCATTTCTGTCTTTCCCTGGTTTGTGTATGTGACAGTGAGATTAACCTACATTTGTTGAGTCTTGGTGAAAGACCTGTCAAATGCAACTGTGCCTTGCTAAAAGGAACACCTGTGCAAAATGTTTTGTTTTATATGCAAGACATGATTTACAGGAAGAGGAATAGCTATTATCAAAGCATTTGATAATAGAAAGACAAACATAATGGGTAAGGATATAAATAAATAGATTATCTATATACTATTCAATAAACAAAAAATAGTATTTAAAGAGCAAAGGGCTTGCTGGAGGAAGAGAAACATGGTAAGAAGGTTATGTCCAGAGGGCAGGAGAATTACAGATACTAGAAGACTGTGAAACATAGTGGTAGGGGAGTAAGGATTATAATGTGAAGAGCACATAGAAATGACAACTTAGAAATTACAATGTATCCTAAATTCTTTACCTGATTTTGGTCTCATGATTATTATTATGATGATTAATTTTAGTGGATGGTAATGTGCTTCATCAAGGTCCTTCAGTCTCATTAACAAAGTACATAGGAGCTGATGGCAAATGTAGTCACACACCTTTGCTGGGAGCTCTAGCATCCTGGGGGCAAGAGTCCTTCATTTGCAATCACACGACCATAAAGTTGACAATGCTGACATAAAAAATAACTGGAAAAAAGTGGTTTAAAATTGTGAAGTATTTTTTAAAGGCTCAAAATATCATGCTGATATCATGCTGAAGTCTTTTTAGCACATGGTTGATTTATCATTATTGATTTTATTATCATTATTGACATTGGCAAGCTCCACCAGGATGCGTGATGCCCATGGCTCTGCAGCTGTAACCTCAGACTTGATGAGGAGGCTAATACCTTCTTTCAGACAGAAACACAACAGTTCTTGGGGTTTTCATGTCTGTTTGTACTTCTGCTGTGCATTCAGATCTAAAAGTGGGCTGAAGGAGAATGTGCTTAAATAGCAATGCCTTTTCTGTTGGATAACTGTAAGGGCTTCACATTTCTAAAATTTCTCTGTGTCATCTTTCCTCTACTTTAGAAGATGGGTTGAGGGATGCCGTCCTGCACCTTTAATGTTTTTCTGTTTCATTCAGCCTATTGCCCTTTAAACAAGCATGGTTATTCTGGATCTCTTCTCTGGCCTTCTGTGCCCTTTTTTGGCATTCATGTATACTGCTATGTGCCCGCGATGGTGATCTTCTTCAGAAAACCAGAGAAATCTTGACTGTGTTTAAGAGGATGCTAAAGGTGAGGAGTGCAGCTCAATAGTCCTTGCCTTGGAAGCTGACAACATCCACCACTGTGGGAAGTTCGACAAACACTAGGAAAAGGTTGATTCGGCCATGGAAGATTGAAAGGTGCCTTCCTCTCTCTAAGGGAGATGAGAGCTTTTGTATCATCCCCTTGACACCTTTTCAGCTTTGGTTGAAACTGTTGTTAAGGTATGCCAAACTCCTGCCTCATGATGGGCCATCAGCACCCCATAGCCCATGGCCTTGTCATCAGATAGTCCTCGCATCTAGACGTTTTCTGTTACAGAAAATATTTTTGCTATCCAGGTGCAAAGGACTTAAAAGCCAAGTTTTCTGCATGGCTATTTACCTGTGGGAAGACCACAAACAATTCAGGGTGACTAAGTGCCCTTCCCACCTTCCTGATGGGCCATCAACCCCTCAACACACCAATGCTTTTCTCACCTATAAAATAAAGATACATATAAGGGGATGTGTAACTTTTTAATTAAAAAGGCTTTGAGTGCCTTCAGCTGGAGAGAACAGCATCGATCAGAAATGTTGAGACGGCAATTTTATTACTTGGTGAGGACAAGATGGCTGACAATTTGTAAGAACATATACAGAGACAGGATGTGAGGGGCTGATCAAAAACTTTTCAAATCAGGAACAGAAATATGTTAGGAATGAGGAGCATTCAATATAAGCAATAAGTTGAACTTTGACACATAGGACAAAAGTGCCTGCTGGGATTAAATTGCAGAAAATCTAGTCAACATGACTGACAAACACACTGGACACTGATACTTGGTGCTACCTGCCCCACTTTTTCCTCCCAGCCTGCCCTGAACTTAGCAACCCTGGCAGCTTCTGAGTTCCTCCGTTTGGCCTGAGGCCAAGCTACTTCCTTCTCCTCCAGTTTCTCCTGCCCTGCTGTGGAAAGTCTGTGTCCTCTCCCACAAGTTACCACCCTGACTTTGCAGGAGCCTCCTGCTCTAAGAATGGCTGGTGTAGCATTAAGTAGAGCCAAGATCTGCTGTCTGACCGTAACATCTTGAAGAGCCAGGAGGCATTTTCCTACCACAACCATTGACACTGGCCACAGTAGTCTGGTCTTAAGAAGTGTTCCTGGATGAAACCTTGTCTGGGGTCTTCTGTATGGTGCAGGGAGGGTACAGCTCTTCTCTGGATTTTCCTATGTGATGATCCTGGAACTTAGGGCACAAAAATCCAATTGAGTGAGACTTAGTAATATCCAAGAAGTTAAAAGCTACATAACAAAAACTGATACCAATTTACCTGTTTTGTTCCCAGATTTACATGGGAGAAATGCCAATGGGAAAGTATACCAAGGACACCATTCATCATTTAATTGGCACAACGGAATAGAATTGCAAGCTACAGTTAACAAAAATTTAACCCAATTACTTTTTTTAAACCAAACTAAGCACAACAGCTGACAGCCAGTCTTAAGTTCTGGAGTGGAAGAGAAACTCCTTTAATGCCCTTATTACCAATGCTGGGAGGAATGAGTTATTTCCTTGAAACTTTCACTATTTAATACAGCGCATTCTCTGTGCTGACAACATTTGAAACATGCACAGTGCATAATGAAAAAGAAGACCTGAAAGTTTGGTGGGGGATCAGACAGACCCAAAGAGCTACCTAATAATGTATAAGAGGCTTAAGACAGGAGAAACCAGGTGAAAATCTATTGCCTTGGTACACGTGGTGGGAGAATGAAAGACCTATCCTTTGCTTCTGGCATATACATTGTATAAATATGTGACATTGCCACATATATTTTGTCGACCTAAAAACCTATCTAGACTTTGACAGAGTAAATTCCGTTCCAACTACAGTAGTCAGATGGTTTGTTTCTGGAACTACATGTAACACCATCTGTTAAAATCTAGTTTGATTTTCCCAGTGATTTAAGAGAGAAACAGTGTTAGGAGACACATTAGGAATTTAAATGTAGGCAATTCCCTTCTGTACTTCCCATTAGCATCAGTCAGTATAATCAACTGTCTTTATATATCTCCTTTGTGTACTGAAACTACAGAAGTCAAGAAGCACAAGTGTTTTGAGTTTAGTTGAGAGGATCAAGTCATCCAAGTTAGAATTGAGGACAGCCAGAAAAGGGGGTTTCCTGCTAACAGGAAACTTTGTATTTTTCAGAATTAGGTTTCAGTTTGAATTAGATGAAATCTCTTTATTCTTCCCAGTCCTCCAGTCAGCAGGAAGCTGTTCAGACACTGGAACAGCTCAGCTAAGCTACCTCCATCCTAATACCAACAGCAAAGCCAGGTATCATTGTTACTGGAGGCTGGGGCTTCCCAGACTCCCTGACTCCCTGGCCAGTCTCCCAGGGGATGGCTGTGGGTAAACAACTGCAGAGAGGAAGACGGGGTTACTTCAGGACTCTGGACATTCAGCAAAAGTTCACTGAGTGCAAGAAATTTTAGTTTCTAAAATGTGGAGTCTATGAAATAAAATTTGTTCCATGTGAAAATTTTAAACCTAATCTTTTAATCTGAAAGCTCTGTCTAGGGCACAAGTTTTCATAACACAAAGGAGAAAGGTGGTGGATATAGTATCATTTGTGCAGTCGCCATAGCAATAACAACAACGGGAATTGAAGTTTTGATTTACGGAAACTCCCATAACATACCTCAGTATTGGCAATCCTTTTCTGGTCTCTCCAAGTGTGATGCCTGGCTGCACTCCAAGACCACAGTCCCCCATAATGCCCCAAACATCTTACTGTTTCTTTTGCTCCTTTACAAACCCGAGTGACTTCTCCACTGCTCAGGCTGGAAACTATGGCAAGATGCTCCTTTTGTACAGGGTGTGTTTAGCACCCAGCACAAGATGGGTCTTCAGCATTCAGCTGATACTAGTAAGAAGAAAACACAAATAATACCTCCCTCCCCTCATTAAAGCCATTATCGACATACATAATTCTGTAACAGGTGGATATTCAGCTATATTATTTTTTGGAGATCTAAAGGATTTTTTTGTTTAATTAGCAGTCCAGCTGGTCTGTGGCAAGAATATTATTCATTGGTACAAGACTGAAACCCTGCAGATTTCTGACCTACACGAAGCCAGGGAAAATTGAAGGTATTTGTTATCTTGATAGAGATATTCAGGAATATGGCAAGAGGATACTTCTAGTGCTTTTAGATATGCCAGTGCACTCTGGAAAGGGACAACTATCCTGCTGGGCAGTTATCCTAAATAAACCATGTCTGAATTTTGAACTGCAACACGTTCATCATGGATTGTTTCAACTTGCATCTGATGAGCTGTATTGCGCAAAAATTTTTTTCTGCTACATCTCTTAAAGACCTTCATACAATTCTCTGCTAGACAGATCTTTTACAGCCCTACTTTTTATTGTTACCTGGTAGAAAAAAGTACTATTCGTTGCATGCTTGCAGAGCAAATCAGTCTGGAACACACTTGCATTTTGTTCATATCTTTCTGGAGGTGCAATGACCACAGGGAATAAACTCCCAGCTTCTAAATGGTTTTCTGCCTGCTAGGCAAACAAACAAATGTCACCTGTAAATTTGCACAGATCCAGAGGCTGCCTGAAGTTTTTGGAGTTTTCATAATGGTCTGTCACAGTGTGGTTGAAATGAGAAAACAGCTTATATGAAAAACTACACCCTCTCCCTCTGCCAGCATGCTTCTTGTGTGCCTGAAACAGCACTGATACTGTTTTGGAAACCCCAACCTCCCTTTTTTTATTTTAAATAACCCCGAAAGGCAAATCAAACAGTATACAAAAATCTTGTCACTTTGGCACTCAAATTTAGAAAACAGGGACAATAGCTTTTACCTAAATCAGCAGTCTTACATGGAAGCTGCAAAACAGCAGGGCAAGCTGTGAGAAGACAGGCCACTTCTTGTTCCTTAACTTGATCCTCCAAGGTAGATGATATTTGATTTAAACTGTTATTTCTGAGAATAAAATCAATGTTTTGTTTTCACACTGCAGGCACATTTATAAAGATGAGTGATATATCAGACTGGGTGAACAGGGGATGATTGTCCTTGTTTTCAGTACCAGAATGAAGGATCGTTAGATGAAACTACTAACAACCAGAAAGTTCAGAATAAGCAAATGGAGGTGGCTCCTCACACCACATGTAGCTAAGTTGCAGGAATAACTCCTAGCATGTTTTTGCAAATACTTAAGTTTATATCAGCATGAATTAAAAAGGCTAGTAGATAGTCACAGAAGAAAGTACATCTGAGGGTATTAAGTACTATTCCCCATCTTGAGAGATTATTGCACTTCAAACGGCAGAGGACAGAAAAGTATCATTTCATGTTGTCATATTCTACCTCAGATATTTTAGTAATTTTAGGACCAAAAAGGGTTGGGTCAGACCAAAGGTCTGTTTAGCCCTGTAGTCTGTTCTCAATGTTGTTTGGTAGTGAATGCATAGTTCAAATACAGTCCATTTATATTAGCTGCATGTGACTATTTGTACTGGCCACGGATAGAAACCGGAAGGGGGACTGGACTGAGATGTGGGTCTTGCTGCATGAAGGCTATTGGTGCCATCAGCAAGACACCTGGGGGAGAGAGACACAAACCTGCCATCTGCACTGAATTGACTGTAGGTCAGCCAGGGGCATCACTGATGTGTGCAATTCACACAGTTCTCATATCAAAGTGGAAGACCCTCTGATAACCAGGGATGTAAATGAAACATATGGTTGAAACACACAAAAAAATACATTTAACTTGATGAATTTTGTTCTTGCATCTTTTCTGAATGTATTTCAGTCTCCTGAATCTATTCAGTATTCAAAGCAATCTGACAAAAATCACCTAGTCCATAATGCAAAAGTACATGCACAAGTCACTGTGCGCAACTGTGGTTTTTAATGGAGAAATAGCCTTATCAAAACAGTTTTGCTATAGAGAATATTCATGGGATATCCTCAATTCCAAACATAGTAACTAATAATATCTACTTATTTCTCTTGTGATTTCAAGATATCAAGCATATTCCAAACAAGGACAAAGCAGTACTGTGCTAATCACTGCACAAAGTATAAGTGAGGAATTTGGCACCTCTCTTTTGTAGATAGGTTGAAAATCTCACCAGAAGTGAAAGAGGCTCCAAAGGCACCCAGGATAGCTGTGACACAGCTAGGAAATTAATCCACAGTCTAATGGTTCAGCCTTCATGCAAGGCAAACCTTTCTTGTGGTAATTCTTCATTGATAGAAAAAGTTCCGTTTTATAATGATCATTGCCTACTGCCAGAACACCATAGCCAGCTCACAGACAGTGGGCTGGAACTGGCCCAGGTTAGTTTCCTGTACTTGCAGTTATGAGAAACTAAAAAAAACAAGAGCCACACAAAAGTGGCAAGATGCCCAGCTCAGTGGGGTTTAATGGTAAGAATATTTTCACCAGGAGTTACCAAACTGCATCACATTATAGGTTGTGTTGGCATAAGAGGAGGGAGGCAGTTTCATGTATCTGTATCCTGATTAATGCGACTTAATTATGCATAGGACACTGAGGCTCTGAAAGAGAGACATTGAAAACAATAAAGGATGAAAACCACCTGCTTTTTTTTCCTCTAGGCAGAAGCTTCCTCCTGCACCTTCCACATCCTAGACAAAGATGATGTCCCACCATTACATTGATGATCTGCCTCGCTCTGACCGACCCCAACATTTTCATTTTCTCAATACACGTCTGTTTTCATCAAAGCTTCAAACTTTTGATTCTGCTTCTGTTCAGGAAAAAAAAAATCTCAGAAGTTGTTCTGCTTGAACAAGATCTCTTCTGAAATGGGATTTAAGTCTTCATGGAAGAAGAGGATTCAGACTGGGCAGTTGGCTGCCTAGCTCTTCTTCTGTGAGTCCAGCTCAAGTAATTCTTGATTAGTGACTCTCTCACCCCACTTCCTCTGCTTTGTGACATTAACATGCTAGACGCTAACTCACCATTCTGGAGACATATGTTAGAGAGGCAAAATATCTAGTCATCTGTAGGCAGTTTGCCACCATCCATCACCAAGCCCATTTCAGAGACAGCTATAGAAAGTTGGATCAGAAAGTAGATTTAAAACCACATTACACATGGGAAACAGATGCTATCCAGGAAACCTTTTTACTGGTCTAAATTATAAATCATTTCTTGGAAGAATTTTTATTTTGGAGAAGTGTTTGGTGAGATGCTGTATTTGACCACAGACAGCTGGGCTGTTTAATCATTTAGTATAATTTACACACAGTGGATTAAGTAAGTTGCTATGGATGTATCTGACTACAAACCTGCAGCAGAAAAAAAGAAATAACATACATATATACATCTTTCTGTGTTTCTAAGTATATTATTAGGATTGTATATACTAAGACACATTTATATATATAAGTATACGTACAAAAAACCTGCAATGTCTGATGTGATTACAGCTTCTCTTACGATAAAGAAAATACAAGAACAAAATTAAAGGTCACAGAGGGTACCAAAATTTCAAATGCAAACATAGTTCTTAATAAAACATTTATTTTCAGCATTTGCACTTAACAGTTGCGTGGAGCCAGTGCTACATAAGGAAGGGACAGGGACAATTAGCAAGAGTGAGTCTGAGGAATTGGGTTTGATTTTGCATAGAAAAGAAAGATGATGCAAATGAATGCCTCAGCTGTTCCAAAGCTGACTTGGTTTCCCAGTAAGCTCCTAGCAATATATGGAAATACAGTCCAGTGTTTGTATTTCAGACTACTATTCAATGTAATTCAGTGTAGCATGATACTGTTCACACAACAGTGTATGAAGAATGGAAAAGGAAAAGCTGTAGAGAATACTGTAAACTCAGAAAAGCACATGATGAAATATTTAAGGATATATTGAAACAGATTAAGAGGGGCAATGCTTGTTTTTTCTGTCTAAAAGGTCAGTGTGTCCTTCTACAGTCTAATCACAGCCTTTTTGGAGTTGTTCGGTTTGAAGGAAAAATCCCAGCCTGCAAGCAGAGACAGTTTTAAAGATGAACACCTCTGGCTGCTGAGTCCAATAGACTTTTAGGTAGCAGCATAAAACATCCATCATGCTGGTGCAAATAGCCAAGCGTGCATGTGAAGGGAGAGGATTTACATTTGCCAGAAGGGTTCATGGACCTAATGCTTGTCCACAACCACTAGCAGGCAACTCCACTGGTTCCTTCTGGAAATTTAGGATAACATTGTCTCCTGTGAAGGACCACTACTTTCTAAGTGTGGTTCGACTTTGTGTTTGAGAGATTCTCTTTAGAGGAAAATTAACACTTGATGATTGTCCTCTGTTAAAAATTATGCTACTCGGGGGAACTGCACCATAGAAACTGAAGTGACAGTGTCCTATGTATTTGGTCCAAAAGCCTTCTTCACAGACAAATTGACACAACATACTGACAATACGCAGGATCCATATCAGGAACCTAGTACTGAAACCAGATACCAAGTCTGTGAATCACTTGATCCTTACATATGGGCTTCTTGAGGTTACCAGCAAGAGCCATTCAATATTCCACAATTGCCATCTACCACATCTAGTCTGTTTATATGTGTCTTTATATAGGATAAGACTTTCACCAGGTCTCATATCTGCTTTACTTAATCTTTCATTTAAAACATGGAAAAAGTCCTCTTGAACAGCATTTCCTATGCAGGATTCTTACTGTTCTGAGTCTCTCCTTACAAACACTGAGGTGTCTGGGTGAAGGCGACTCTCTGATGCTGGCAACCAATGTATGGCCACAGTCACCAGCAGTAGGAATTGCAGACCTATTCCCAACTTTGGCTCTTGTCAGGTACACTGTCAAACTAGCATTGCATTGCTTTGCAAGACACAGTGTTTAAGAGAATAAGGAACCTGAAATCAAATAGGTAATTAAAGCCACCTGCTTTCTCTCTCTCTCTGTGTCTCTCCACGGACCATATCCAGCACCTGAGAAGACCAGGCTCTGGACCCCATCATCTCCAGTTAGATTCCTGAAGTAGACAATTTTGAGTATCTGCTTTGTTTGCAAATTTTGCACTGTATTTCACATGAGCAATAGCTGAGCTCTGCAACACATTCGTTATGCAGCTAAGTATGTGGTATGGCTCAGAGGCTTGGCCATGGTTCCAGGACTTGTTTAAGATCACAGAATTCAGCAGATCCACTAAGAATAGTTATTTAGGGGGCCTTCTTCACTAATAGCTGAGCAACGTCCCTTCCATTTACATCCATTAATCTTGGCATTTCTCCTAACATCTTACAAAACTCCATAAAAAACAATTTCTAAAACAAAGCAAATCTTGAATTTCTAGAACAGGGGCTTAATTTTCCCTTTATATTTAGACTTTTTTTTTCTATAGTGTTGGGATTTGGACCTGTCTAAGCCATTAAAAGGGAGTTCAAGTTTTTAGAGCCACAGTTTCTGAGTACTGTGGGCACCTTAAGAGTCTGGACTTTCATTAAGGGCAGAGCAATATCCCAGTAGGGACCATGCCTCTCTAACATGCACCTAAAAAGGGAGATATCCAGGGGTCCCAGTCACTCTTGGAGACTCTGTGCATTGCTCTCCTGATGAGCCTTTCAGCCTTGAAAGAGAGCTTGACTGTCTTGACTCTTCTGCCATAAGGGTCAAACAACAAAGCTGCCATAAGGGTCAAACAACAAAGCTGCCAGCTTCACAGGGACATGTTGAAGCTATTTTTAAAATCCTCTACTCCCTGTCAGTTATAACATCCTTTTTGAAGGTTAAAATAGAAACCAGTTTCCAGCATCTACAAATCAAAACCCAGCAGATACTTTGGCACTGACTGACACATTCTTGGGAGTCTCAACAGAGAGGCCAGGAACAGGCTGGACATAAAGCCAAAGTCATCTTATCTCAAAACAATTGAGCTACACTGGACAAAATACTATAAAACCCGATGTGGAAGGAAAATCCCTTCAAACAATATTATCATCATATTTGGACAAACAGTAACTTTTATATCTATTTTTGTAGAGCAAGTGATGCTGTTACCCCTTAGCAAGGCACAAGCACCGACATCTGTACTCATAGTAGGAGCACTACTAAAACCAGCAAACCATAATGCAAAGTCAAAGAGCAGACACATTAACATAAGAGGGAAATGGTCTCCCATAATTCCAGCCCATAATGGATGTCCAAAATGTCAAATTTATCAGATGCTTGGTAAATTCACATAACAGTTAAATTTGGAGCATTTCCCTTTTTATCATGCTTTGGCATTAACAGTTGCTGGTATGTGAAATGCCAGCAGTCTCTTATAAAAAGCAGTTATGTACATTCTCCTAAAAATGCCAATGATTCGGCAACAGAACACATAAACCACGCCCAATCCCACAGAAGAGCCTTGTTATCAAGAAACTCTTAATATTATTTAATGCTATGTAAAGCAGCCATGACTATGGAAGGCTATGATATTTTAGGGAAAATTTATAAGGAAAATCCATTAACTGAAGCACTATACCATAAGGAAAATCTAAGTGTCTTGTCCACAAGAAGAACATTTCACTGGTTTCTCAAAAAGATGACCAAGGAAATTGCTAGCAACAACATCAATTCTGGTTCTTTTGTAGATAGAAAACATAATACTTGGCGTCTTAGCAATGATAACAAAAAGCAGTATGTTTTTCCCTTTTTATCTTCCTAGACTTTGAGCTCAGCCCCTGCGGGACAGAAAGCTGGTGAACCACTGGTACAGCAGGAAACAGAAAGTCAAAGATGTACTTGCAGGGACCTTGACCAATACATTGCCAGGTTACATCAGCTTTCCTTGGAAAGAGTCACTGATTTATTTTTGGTTTTACATCTAGTTAGAATCTCCAGTTTGACTGAGAATCTAGGTCTCAAATTCCTGTAAAATTTAAAATGCTAAACCAGAAGCACTTAAAGTGTGGAAGAATGTAAAAAGTACTGAGGATACCTCACTATAGTTCAGTCTATTCAGCTCTTTCAATACAATTGAAAATGTAATACATTAATTTGTTTAAGAACAAATTTATTCTTAAAACAAATTTTAAGAACAATCTTAAAAATCTTGGTATGAAAGATAGAGCACTCAGGAAAAGCACAATTAGTGCATTTGAAACCAAAAACTAGTGTAGAGAAACTAGTCCATCACAATGAGCTGAACACCAGGCATATAGTTAAAGGTAAGAGAGAAGAGATGAAATGAGTCTAACTGAAGTTTCTTTTGCAGAAGAGACATTTTGAGAATCCCACGCTCTGGTGCAAGAGAATCATGTAGTCTTTCTTTTAAAAGTAACATTTCTAATCCTCGTGTCTACACGAAAAAGCTGTCAGAGTGATGATCTAGTTTCCATATAAGGGTTAAAAAAATCAGGAGACAAGGAAAAAGAACCAAAAGTACATATAAAGTCCAGCCAATCAACCCAGAAATACCACTTTTGAGATAAGTTTATGATCTGAGTCTTCTCAGTAGGTGAATTTGGACCAAAATTAGAGATACTGTACTGAGCATCCCCTTAAACATAGGAGTACTCCAGCTTGCTTTTTGGTATAAAGACTTATGAATTCAGAAATTTAGTTACTGGCACACAATTACTTCAAGGCTTATCCACAAGAGTGGTTTGCTTCTCTATCATGGAAGGAGATAAAGGCAGACTCAAGAGTTGCAGAAGGGAAGAAGGAAGCAAAGGATTCCCTGTCTGTAACTACCCATGTTCAGGGAGCATGCAAATATTCAGGATGATTCTTTTAAAACCGATTAGGTTGACTGGCTAAGTCTGACTGCTTGAGGGCTCTTCAAACCCCTCTTGATGACAACCCTCAGGAAAGCATGTGTTTAAGATAACTGCATAATACTGTAGAACTTCACAGGCTTTTGCAGTGCAACAAATGAGCCTTCATTTTGCCAAGTCACATTTTTTCCCTAGAACATCATGCTGCAGTTTCTATTCACTTAGGCTGCTTAAATAAATAAATCTCAGTCCCTCTAGCACTGTATCATTCATATTTAAATTGTTAGTCTACAGATAACTGTTTTCTGCCTTCTGTACTTAATCCCTCTGCCTCTCTTTCTTAAACACAAGTGGATATGTAAGATTATTAAATGCTGGATAGAATTTATAGCCAGAGCAAAGCCCTATTTGTCATCCAAGTTTTGCTGTACTGGAATTAACTCGGTAGCACCTACATACTGGCTTAAGGACAAGAGCTTACCTCAGTTCATAGCATACCAGAGTACTTTTCACCATGTAGCAGTGGAGCAAATCTCTTCCAGTAGAATGTGAATAACTTCTAATGCCATCCACATTTTTACATTTATTGAGTTTTTCTTGACTAAGTCTGACCCTTGGGTTTTCCTTCATTAGGTGTTCCACTGTTCAGCTGCTTTGCAGAACATACTAACAAGCTTCAGTCCACCTGCAGGCTGGGAACCTGGCTCCTAAACTCTGGCCATAAAGCTTTGGCTATTTAAAACATCACTGCCCTTACCAATGTCCTGAATGTTGCAGTCTGGTGGCAGGAGTGGATGGCACTGCTGCCTTACCTGTCCTTAGCCAGTGCATTAACCAAGCAGAGGACCAGCTTTCAACGACTGGCACAAGCTGCATCTGCTGGAGAGGCATCCCCCAACTACACGGAGAGGCAGGCAGCCAGGTGGTTAGTTTTATCCCATGATGGGATAGGGGCATCAGAGAGCACTGGGGAGGCTTCTGAAGGTGGAATGCAGTGCAGTTACCAGATTTTAGCTGTGTGCTTCCTACAACAGGCAAAATCTTGGCTTGATTCTCATAGCATTCACACATGCTTCTTGAACATCCTGATCAAATTACCTCGGTTGTCTGGTTAATGTAGGCAGCTCTTGATCCTCACCTCCACAGTAGCTCACAGATCCACCTGAAAGCAGTGCTATTAGTCTCACAGCACTTGCAAAAAGTAGATGCCTGCTTTTGGGTATGTCATTGTGCCCCTGGGACACATCTGAGTGTTGAGAGCACTTGCAGAACAGATCACTTCAATATAGAGACAGGTGATGTATGTGAGAATTCAGTTACACAGCTGCAAACCTGGGACTTTGGAAGAGGCCATGAGTGTGGCAATGAAACTGGACTAGATAAGATATGCAGCTCTGGGTTTGTGCTTTAATGTTCAGGGATTTTCAGGATGCCTATAAGCGTTGGCTTTGGGACATTCAAGAATGTAGAAACTGAATAACAATTCCCTTTGTTCCTTCCATTTCTGTTTCCATATGGTGCTCTGAGTACTCTACTCTCTACACAAAATTGCTCTATCAGTTCATTAATTATGTGCATATGAGAAAAACTTCCAAGAGAAAGGAAAGAAGAAAGAATAAATTCCACATTTAGGTCTGAAACTGGATAATTCAGTGCAGGAGCAAGTGCAGACACACATTAGATATCCCATTCTCTTTGCCTTCAGAAAATGTAACACATCATTAGTTAGCATATGATCACTAAAGCTGGGTTTGTGCTCACTTTTAGCTCTCACAGACATAAGAGCTGTAACTGATTACCAGGCTTGCAGGAAATTCATCTTCTTTGGCTCACCCTCTTATCAGGTATTCACTTTTCTCTCTAGAAGCTGCTGTAGGCGCTTATGATTATGAAAAGAAACCACATCTCCCTGGAAGCAGGGATGATATGTGCATGGAGCTATGCTTTGGTACTTCATCTGCAGTGAAAGGTAACACAGAAAGTAGAGCACTGGTGTAGCAGGTTCCCTCTCCTCTACACACAGTGGATCATAGATCTTCCTACTGGATCTACTGGGCAGAAACCAGCAGGAGTGTATAGAGGAACCAGTATACTTCCTGGACATCTTTGGAAAGCACCACACTTGACCACAACTCCAAAGAAACACTCTGTGATCTCCACACATCCTTCTGCAGACTTTGCTCCTGTGCTGTCCATGCTGTTTCTTTACCCTTCACATTATTCTTCTCTTCCCTCATCTTCTTAAATCTGTCTCACCATACTGAGTTACAGCATCATGGCAGTTCTGTGGCGCATGTCCTTCTTCACTCACGCTTGCCCAGGCTGTTCCTCATATCTACTCAAAAGAGCTTAAGCCAGACCCAGCTACATGAGCAAATCCCTGGGCTTACCTGCCCTGATGCAGAGGTGTATTCATGAGGATGAGCTGTATCCAAACTATTCCAGCGTAGGCTCAGATCTTTTCTCAAAGTTCAGAGCTCTTGCTTATGAATCCTAAAGTGTCTTCTCTGCCCAATAAAACTTGTGGTGCCACGTGGAGGAGCTTGTGGTGTGGCTAAAGCTCATCACTTCCAGATCAAGAGAAAAGGGCAGCTCGGGAGCATTAACAACTTCAGCCACTGAAAACAGTTCTGGAAAGCCTGGTTGAAAATCATGACATATGCATGCATAACGCATACACACTTGGATAAGGACGTGCCTTTTCAAAATTATCCTAGGTGACAACTGATTTTGCTTTTTAAAAAGCAGCCAAACCCATAACCCATAAACTGTAACTCACAAAGGAAGCCTGGTAGAAACATTTTAAGTTGGGAAAGACCTCTAAGATCACCAAGCCAATCCATTAATGTAGCAGTGCTAGATCCACTACTAAGCTATGTCCCTAAGTCTCACATCAAACAGATCATGATCTAAATGATAGATCAAATAAAATGAAAATTCCTGTATTTTAAAGGGATAAGCAAAGCAAATGAGTAATGGGAATCAGTTCCAGACATACACTGAGATGGCTTATATACACAACCAACCAGCCTGGAGTTTATTCCTTGCTGAGCCACGTTTGGCTGCAGAGCCATCTTGACAGCTGAAGTAAAAGCAGGTGAACAAGCAATCCACAAGGCAGAGAATTTAGCAAACAGATGGACCTGAAGTCTGCTTGAAAACCCTTAAAATCACAACTATGTCTACAAAACTATGTAGAGAAAAAAATTATTCAGAAAGTAAGCAATCTGGTAGGCCAAGGAGGTGAAAAATGACATGAGAGTTTTGGGGGGTTTGGGGAGTTTTGGTTTTGTTGGGTTTTTTGTCGGTTTGGTTTGGGGTTTTTCTTTGGGGGGGTCGGGGAGGGTTGTTGTGGTTTTCGTTTGTTTGGGTTTGGTTTTTGGTTTTTTAACTCAAATAAATAGCTTGAAAGCAATTTGTAGATATGAAGAAGGCTGGCCGTGTGGAAAGAGAAGACAGCCTTGAGCTTCACCCTCCAACCACCTCGCAGAGTAGTCAAAGGCCTCTTACAAAGTATTACGGTGTCTTGTGTGCAAAGTGTCTCGCAGTTTGGATAATTTACATCAAACAAAGCAGCGCACAGAAGGGACGCTGTGGGACAGACGGGACAGTCAGGCTCACCATCGGCACGTTTCCCGCTCCCTGCGCGCCCCGTCGGGGCGAGGGGGAGGCAGAAGGCGGGTGAGGGGGAGGAAGGCGGGTGAGNAGGAGCGGGGCGGCCCCCGCCCCCATAAGAGGCGCGGGGCGGCGGCGCCTGAAGTGGCAGAGGGGATCCCGCGGCGGAGGATGCAGGCGGCGCCTGGGGCGATGGCGGCCCGGCCCTTCAAGCTGAGGAAGAGTTTCGGTAGGGGTAGGGGGAGGGATGCGCGGTGGCGGACGGGCTGCGCGTACGCGTAACTCAACTCTCCTCTCCCGCGCAGCCACCCGCCTGGAAGAAGTAGCAGGAATCCGGGCGAAGTTCCCAACAAAAATCCCGGTGCGTCTGTGTTTTGTTATCGGAGGTTTTTGCCGATATTTAACAAAGTACCTCTCTCTACGGTCCGGGAGGGAAGGGGGAGGAGCCTGGATGTTGTTGGTTTCTCTAAGTATGACTCTAATTAAAACAGGTAATTGTTGAGAGATACCATAAAGAGAAATACCTTCCTCTCTTGGACAAGACCAAGTTTCTCGTTCCTGAGGAGCTGACCATGACACAGTTCATAACCATCATCAGGTGGGTAGCGGCCCCTGGGGTGTCTGGGCTGCAGCTGTGGCCGGCTGCTGCTCTCCAAGCAGGTATTCCCTGGTGCTGTGCTGGAGCGTCTTCTTGCTTTGGTGGGGAGGAAGATAAAGGTGTTAGTAGTGTAATGGCTTCCCTTTCTTGCAGGCGTTCAAAGAAAATCAACAGATGTTTTCATAGGTGTATTTGGGGAAGAAACATAGGCTATGCTTTTTTGAATTACAAAGTCTTTTCCCTTTTTGCTAACTGTAGTGAATAAAGACTATATAGGACTCCTGTTCTGCTTTCTTCCTGCTTGGTGGACTTGGTACTGGGGATCTGTGATTTTTTGTTCTGCTTATGACTCTCACTGCTTTGCTCTCTTACTGCAACTGAATGTGCTCAAGTTCAAAGCAACTCTTAAGTGTGAGTAGTATGAAATGTGCTTCTAAGTTACTCTTAATTAAACATTACAGGAAGGAAGTCTCCCAAAATATTTACTGTTATTTTCTGGCGAAGTATGAAAGCTAAATGCTTTCCAGCACACTTCTTGAAGTATAGAAAAAGACCTGTCTACATTATAACTTCTGTAAAAGATGATTTTGGGTCTTGGACAATTTAGATCCTGGTCCTTATATGTAATGTTGCTGAAAAGGACTCTTCATAGTAAGTGTAACAGACTGTGCAATCCCTTACAAGATCTGTACTGCAGAAGCTTTTAGTTTCTACTTGTGCTTTTTTTTGTAACTGTGAACTCAAAGCCCATGCTCAGTAGCACTCATGGTCTAACCATGTAAGCCTTTCCCCAGAGCACAAACCTTTCAGCTTCCAAACATAGTTAACTTTCTGCTGACAAGATATTAAAATGCATAATGGCTTTACACAGCATTTCTTGTACGTAGTTCATGCAACTCCTCTGCTTAATGTATTTCATAGACTGAAGTTGAAACCATAATAAATTTGTTAATGCTTAATCCTTTATTTCTCCTCCCTTTTTCAATTAGAAGCAGGATGGCTCTAACTGCTACGCAAGCTTTCTACCTGCTGGTGAACAACAAAAGCCTAGCCAGTATGTCTTTGACAATGGCAGAAGTATACAGGGACTACAGAGATGAAGATGGCTTTGTGTATATGACCTATGCTTCCCAGGAGATGTTTGGATGTTCTTTACCCACTGCTCAAGGGAAAACTATGAAATGCTTTTGGAAAACTTAAGGTTGGGTCCATGTGCTGCAGCAAAGCAGTCTGCCATGAATCATGCCTGTGACGTGAACCTTGGAGATGCTCCTTCTGGTGTGAGCTCTTGAGCTCTGTAATGAGGAGTTATGACCCAAAAGCTGGCAGGACCAGCTTAAGGCAGAAAAGGTGGTACACTTTTCCTAAGTAATAATTTGGATATATATTTTTATATTTGAAGACACTGGGGTTTTTTGCGAACTGCACCTCCACTTTTTTGCAATATTAATCTTTGTTGCGTAACTGATTTTTAAGGTGTCCTTGAAGCTGAAGTCTAAGAGTAAAATAAAGAAGCTTTTAAGTATTGGGTTGAATGTTAGTTTTCATCTGGGGAAAGACTGTTGAAGTCTGTCTAGGAGAAGGTCTTATAACAATTCTGGGAATTTGAGCTCAGTGCCTTCTAAATGACGCACTACTTGCATAGGTACTCTGAAATTTTTGAATGGGATATCAGTGTTAAAGTCATGTCACCCACAAGCAAAACCATACCTGTAAGTGGTTTGTTAGGCTATCTATCTGAGCTATGAGATTATGGAGGACTGTACTATTGTCAGAGCAGTGTTAACACCTAGATAAAGTACTGTCAGCTGGTACATAACATTATCTGTGATATAGATAACCAGTTTAAGCAAGCTGCATTCCAGTTATGCTGACTAGTGATCAGATAGCGTGACTTGGAGAGTAATCAAGTGTTCAAGAGTCTGTTCTTGCTACTGAATTTTACTAGTGTGGTTGCTGTAGATACTGTTATTCATCCCCTACAGACACCTACTTGTCAGTTACCCTGAAGGACTTTGGTGAGCCACCTTTGAAAGATGAATAGAGCCAAGTCATGTACCTTGTGGTTGAAATATTCCTGTGTCTCTAGAAAATGTCAAATGTCATGTAGTAAGATGCTGATTAATCTTAATATACAGACTTGATTCCCAAACATGTATTAAAGGAACACTTGACATGAGTCTTAGTCTGAAGTATTGCTCAAGCTATCATTCTTCATCCTCTCATATGTGAGGAATGTGATGGAAAGTTGGAAATGATTGGATTGTGCATGATCAATTTAAAACAGCAGGTAATTTTAAAATCCCTGTCACAGTGTGTGGCTAATTAATCAACTTCTGTCAGCTTCAGTTTAGGGTTGGTCACATTGTTACAATATGATGCAATTCTTCAGTACTAAACTGATTTGCAATGATTAATGTAGGAATTGCTAGACTGCAAAGAAAGAAGTGTTGACAGTATTTAAATTATGCAAAAGGAAGGAATGTCTGTGTAAGCTTTTTGCAGTGGTTCTCTTGCATTAGTAATCTCTTAAACTTGAAGCTCTGAGCAGACCTGGGTTTGAGCCTCTAAACTAGGGGATTTAGAGGAGTACTTGCCTTAGTGAAGGTGGTGGTTTCCAATGCATGTTTCATGAGCTGAGGAACAAAGAAATTGAACCAACCAACTCTGGAAAGGCTAAGGCTATGTTAGTATAGGTTATGAAAACATGTGGGCTTTGGGATCCCAGAATCAGTTGCTTGGATATATTTCACTTATGCTTGTAATGGGAACACTTTCCATTGCACAAATTGAACTCAAATAGTCATTTGTTAGCAGCCCTCAGGGAGGTACAGACACCTGTTTGGCAGAAGCCCCACACAGCAATGTTGTACAGCTGTGGGAACCCTGGGGTAGGGGAAAGCAAGGGGAGACTTGCTGTGTTGAAGCTCTCTTGCCAGTCTAGAGCTGGGCTAATATTTTGCTTCATTGGCTCCTCTGTCTTCCTGTCTTGTGTGATACTTGGTACATGAAGAGAGAAGCACTACAGATTCTTGGCTGGAGCAATTTTGTCTGTCAGCAGACTTTCTTTGATTTGTAATGTAGTGGCTAAGGTGTAAGTGTTGATCCCTCCAGCACTTATTGACATTAGGCTATGGTGTCTACAGGCTGAGTCAGATTCAACCAAAAAGAGTTGCACAAAGAGAAGGTCAGTTAGAGGTAAAGAAGGTAAAGAGCATCATTATAAACCTGTTTAAACTGGCCTGCTGAACCTAGACAAAAGTCTCGTGAACTGGGAAAGCTTCGTCACTGGGCAATAGTAATAGACTTGCCCTTCTACCAGATGTTAAAGCAGGTAGGGTATTAACCAAAGACAGTTTCACAAAGCCTTAAAATAATAAACCAGGAATTAGACCTCCAAATAATTCTGTTGTCCCATTTGTGGCGTTGCTTTGGTGTGCTTAGAAACTTTGAGTTCAACCTATTCTCTCTTGAAGTGCAAGAAACAAGGATTAGAAAAGAAGCAAACAGAAAAGCTTTGCTCTGACGTGCAAGGAGAACTGCAACTACTTCCAATGCAGCTGCTGTTTGAAGAGCTAATGTTTGCTTAAGAGAATAGTTATTGATTAGGGGCAGGTACATACCATGTAGGACTGCCATGGTAAGCAATTTTCATAGTCCAATATCCTGCTAATGTAAAAAGAAGGCAAAGATAATTTTAAAAACAAATGCTATCTTTATTTCTAAATTATGATATGGACTTTTATTCATTAACATCAAAAATGTCCACCAGAGAAAAGATAATATTCTGAGGGTACTTCTCTTGTCCATAGACTACCAGCTAAATCCTGGAAGGTGCTTGGTGCTCTGGCTTCAAAGCAATTATGTATGTACCTGGTCAGCTAAAGTAACTTGGTAGGTTTGGCCCATGGCACTGATCCCCTTGGGAGACCAGGCACTGTGACCCATTTACAATATAAGACCAACCAAACTTAAAGGGTACTGAGTATAAGTGTGGTATGAGGGTTGAAATTGCCCTTCCTGTTGAGAGAAGTATTTTTTGAGTGTTGTGCAAAATAGAACACTAGGTGAGTTTTGAATTTAATGTAGCCAAGTAGAATCATAAAGAATAATCATTAAGCTCTGTTTTTTGTAACTCTACTAAGGTACTAAAGAAGTTCTAATGTCAGAAACCACTGACACTGTTGGAGTTAAGAGGGATATGCAAAAGCAGCTGAAATCTGAGGCTACAACCTTGCTGTGCTAAAAATGATATTTTAATGAAATGTGCCATTCAGGTCTAATGTGTGACTGGAGTGGGAACAGGATCATTTTCAAGACCTGAGCAAATATCACTCCTGAGGTGTATGCTGTGGGCTGTGTGTACTCTGAATGCCTGACTGGAGAAGAACACAGTAGCAATTAAAAAACAAAAAGCCCCCAACCATAAGCTCTCCTGGTGGAGAAAACCCAACTTACCAATGCATTTGAATTGAGTGAGTGGAAAGCAACGTGCTTTTTTTCCTATGCCTACTAAGATGAGAGATTCAGCTGTCCTTACTTTCCTTAGATGTCCTATAGCCATCTGCAATCAGAGCTACAAGCTGTGTACAATGCTTTATGAAGTGCAAATTGACATTTGTTGCTCCAAGGCAAACATAACCTCGACTTGGGCTTTAGCACATGAGCAACAAAGAGTTTTCCGAACTGTTGGGATTTAAAAGTGGCTTAATGTTATGTGTTGGTAGAATAAATAAATGAAGGGCGAGATCTAATCTTCTTTGCTCAAGGATTGCAGGCACCAACTCTTGTGAACTTAGATGGGCTTTTTATTGTTTTCATGTGGTAACTATTTCTAGATAAGTGGTAGTTTCAGGGTAAAAATACTTAAAAAAGACACACAGTCAAATGTGCTAAGTGACAGACCATCCTCCTCTTCAAAGGAGTTGCTTTGTTTATGTAATATACAGCAAATTAAGAAGGTAAAATGAAATAATAGGGCAGAATAGAACATTCAGCATCAAAGTGCCCTATTCCATTCAAGAAAAATAAGAGAGCCTGTGGTACAACTATAGGGAGAAAACAAAAAGACCTAAGCAGGAGAGAAACAGTTTTTGACAAACCAGTATTCTAACTTAAGGACTAGGAAATAGGGGAGAATAGAGGGAGGGTCCTATGGAAGCCATCCACAGGATTCCTGGAGGGGATTGAGAATTTCAGTTACATGTATGTTACAATGTTTGTACAAAACTTGTAATGGCACACACACTTCCCTCACAGATCACTCTTCCAGGAAGCATTCTAGACAAATCTCCTGAATCTTAAAATAGCACGTTTTCTTTTCATAGTTTTGAATTCCTCTGTTAAAAAAAAGGCAACCAAAGCCAGAATTCTGCATATAGATATGTGGTTAGTTTCTTTAGCTTTCCTAGGATGCTTTGTAATGTTAGCTCTAAGCTTTTCTGATCTTTTTAAGTTGCTTCTTAGTTAGCTACTACATCTTCTTATACAGCCCACAACTTGCAAGGGCAGTTAGGTCCTATAATAAATAGCAGTCTGACCCTAGTTTACAGGAACATGAATTTAATTTTAATTAAGATAGATAATAGCCTTAAGGCTTCTCTTCAGAAAGTCATCACTCTCGGCCTGTTGGTTTTCATGTGCTGCCTCTCTTGTGATGTTGTGTCACACAACTGTAGGGGTGCAGTCCATGTGGGTTTTGAAGAATGTAAAGCAAGCTTTATGCCAGAATTTGAAAAGCAGCACTACCCCTTCCCCTGCAAGGTCAGACCCTCAGGAGGGGATGGAGTGTGGCCAGCTAGGTGCATGTGGAGCTTCCAGAGTAGGTGGGCAGGGATGGATGAAGGGCTGCTTGGGTTGCTCAGCACTTACATCATGTTCATCAGGGATTGCAACAAATCATGAGCAGCCTGATAAAGGCCCCTTACAATGTGGGCTTGGCTGATGGTGTTTGTTTGTGAGTATTTCAAGACCTTAGCTTCGCTTTTTTTCTGTGTATAATGAGATGGTCTGGATCTCAATAAGACCTTCAGCCTGAGCCTCTTTGCTGTCAGAAAAGCTATCAATTGCATGGTCCTTGATGCAAAAAGAACCAGATTCATCTGCTCTTGACAAAGACATCCTTGACTTTTACTTCTTCAAGGACAGAGCCAAAACAAGCTGCCAGATGGATTTGCAAGGAAATCTTTAGGTCAGCTAACCAGTGGATGAGGAGATGGGATGGAGTGAGCCAGAGGGTTAGGCATGCATATCAGTCCTTCCATCCAAAGCAGCTGCAGCCATGCACTTCACAAGCTTGCCTGTGACTACCTGGAAAGCCTGAGCGTCAGTGTGACCTCACTAGGGCAACTATTAGACCCATTAGCTTACAAAGAGAAGTGATGAGAAAGAAAACATGCACACATGCTCGCAGATGAAGGGTGGATATAGGCTTTTCCTGAATAAAAAGTGAACTCTCTTAATGGAAAAAAACCACACAGGAGGGTGCTGAAAGAAAGATGGGGTGAGTAAAGAAATTCTATTCTTGGCAGTGGCAGTACTTCACAAGGCAATTTGGCCCTTACTCTGAGAACTTAAAAACTTAATTTGAAGTGATGGATATGAGTATGGTCTGACCCTTCTCCCCTTAAATGCTGCATCTGTGGTCAAAAATTAAAAGCGATATAGTGATGTGAGCTGCATATTTGAATGCTGACTGGCTGAGGAAGATTAACTTATTTTCCAGCAGCTTGATGCATTAGTCACCAACAAAATAAGAGCCATCAATAGAAAAAACAGCTGCTGTGCTGCAGGTGAGGGCAGGATCACCAGCTTTGTGCAGACACATCTGTGCTGTCTAGACTGTCAGGGTAACCCAAGCATTGCAGAGGTTATGAAGATAATTTTACTATTCAAAACTATATTGGCTCTGTTATAAACCTGTCAAAACTGTCAAGAGACACCCCAGGAGAAATGCTAAATTTTCCTAGGAGGCAGCTGGATTTGGTTTAACCCTCAGGTCTTCCTAGCCATCCTCATGCTCACTTTTTTTTCCCATTCTTTTTTTGGAAAGGGACCAGGCCTACTGTGTTTGCAGAACCTGCATATAAGTTCCAAGACTGCTGAAAACTATAAATAATATGCTCTTAGTTGCAATGTAACGAACTTGTATGAGAATTCATAGCTCTTCTGCTGTTGTAATTGAGCTTATGTTGGACCCATAGAATTTGGCTATGCTTTAAGTCACTCTCAGCCTTTTAAGCCTCTGTCAGATCTGGAGCAACAGTTCAAATAGAATGGTGGAGGCTATTACTGCTATTTGCATACCTCCCCTCTTTCAGTGAATTTTGTTGAGGCAGTTTCTTGAACCAGCTGGAAAACAGCTGTGTGTTTTAGCCTTGCCTCACATTCATTGGTGTGAACTATTTTTGCTACAGGTACAAAAAGATAGGTAAATGAAGCGGCTTAATTTCATGCCCCAGCTCATCCAGGTGATTTTGCCACAGAAGGAGGATGTCTCACGTAAGCTCATCCAGTGGCAGGCTGGTGAGAGGGGACAATCTCCAGGAAAGGGTTGGTGAAGAGGGGGGTTTGTCACAAGAAAGTGATGGGGGGGAAAATGGTACTGGTATACATACATCTTGAAGATTATATGGTCTGCAGGTTAGTTCATGTCAGGACCTTAAAGGAAGGTTTTCTTTGTTTCTGACATCTGAGGCAGCTGGTCCATCGGGCAAGTGTTGAGCAACATTACTGTCATGTTCTTCGCAGAGAAGCATCCTTGTAACTCAATGGATAAAGAATTAGGAGACCCTGCTATGATTCCTTTTTCTCCCTGAAGAGGCTGAGCCACAAACTCCATACTGTGCACTCCCAATAGCTCCTGTCTCCCTGGAGCAGGCACAGAAAATTAATTTTCTTCTACCAGAAGCTAGGGCCTTTGTAGGTAATGCCCAGAATGACAGCGGAGGTGTGTGGTTAATGGGCTTGAACCCAGCTCCCCAAATACACCCCTTACCTACCTTTCCTTTTCTGAAAATAAACTATCCAACAGCAAGGTCTATGAGAGGCTTCAGTTTTACTAGTGGAAAATTTCAGCAAAGCCCTATAAAGTAAATGAAGCAATTCCAGTAGAAGCTGGAGCAGGCAGTGAAGTTACTGCTGGAGCCATAAAGGCTGCAGGGCTAAAGCTGCTACCACGTTACAATTCATCGCAGGAAGCACTTATCCACAGGAGGTGGAGAGAAGAAGGAAAGGTCAAGCACTGTAGCAGACACGAAAGATTTTGTGTTTAAGTTCTGGAAAGTTTTTCTTTAAAATATGGTTTTGCCAAGTATCTTGTTTCCTGATTCAAACTGCTGTACTTTTTTTGCATCAAATTAATTTTACTTAAGCTGGTTTGTCAGGAGCGAAAATCCAATTCTAAACTTTTATATTGGAAAAGGTGAATTGAAGAAAATGCATGTTGACTATAAAGCTACATTTGTCTGACTGCCATAAAAATGTGCAATATGTATGGGAACAGGCACTCAGGTAACACTGAAAAGTCAAAACGGGTTATTTTATTTTAGATGTCTCATTTTCAAATGAGGTGGAGCTTTCTGCTAATTCTCAGCATAGGAAGTTTTGTATTTTGTGGGGGTTTTGGATGTGTTTTGGTTACCTATAAGTGAGATCCACACCCTTGTGGTTGGGCTACATTTTATGATGTTTAACCAGTGAATGATTTGTTAACAGCAGTACTGAATAACAAGTTGTAGTGGAGTACCTATATGTCAAATCAGAGCACGGAGCTGCAAGAGGGAGCAGTTGCCAGCACATGGAGGAAAGAAAGCTATAATGACTTAATATTTTTGCATGTGTAAGATCCAGAGCTGGCCGACAGTAATTTGCAGAGTGGACACCCTACATGTATTTTTGTCAAAGAGAACAAGAAATAAGAAACTGAAGAATGTGAGTAGCTAGAAAAGATGTACTTGGTCTCTCCAAAAGTGCTGTAAAGAAATCAGCAGTTTCTCCAGGCTGAGGCTGTGATGTCTTTTTCAGAGACTCTAACTACTTGTAAGCATGTTTTGAAACAGTAGTGCCTTTAGGATTGCGACTTAGTACGCACACTAGGCTGAAGAAATATGTTTGGGTTCTCATTTGGAGGAATAAGCCTGTCTTAAAGGTAATCTTTCTGCATTTCCTATCTAACTTGTCTATTGAGTGATTAGATGACTAACTCATTTGGTGAGTCAGGAAAAACTATGGAAGGAGATTCTAGTGGTAAACTCCCCTGCTCCTTCCATAACTCTGTCCAAAGCTCTTTATTTATACAACACACAAAACCTACACACTGCTGAAACACAGTTTCTAGTGAGGAAGGAAATAGCCAAGAGTACTGAAACAAAGGGAGAAAAATGCAAGAAAGTTATACACAGTTATGGAGTGAGTCTCTTGTTACCCGAAGTGCCTCAAGACTGCCTTCCAGATATACTTCAACTCTCATCATGAGGTGGAACACAGGAGAATGAGGATGAATGGTTGAAATGCAGTTACAGGAAAATCTCTCCCAACACATGTGTGTGCAGCAGAAACTGCACATCCTGACTGCTTTTTGATAATTACTTTCTTGATGCAGCAGTTTACTCTTTGGTAGCTAAAGCAAATGTCTCTTTGATAAGTAATGACCTCTTAGTTCTCCTTGTACCTATATAGACATGCAGGACTTGTGTCCTGCTACATCTTTTCTACTTAACTAGAGCTAAAGCTTAAATTGCAGTTTTAGGGAAGGGTTGGAATAGTTTCTTTGAAAGCGCTTTGGCAAATGCAAGCCAGGAAAAGCCACAGCACTAAGCAGTGAGACAATTTTGTAGAATCAAACAAAAAAAAATTCTTTTGAGAACTACTCTGGCCCTCACAGGACTTACCTATGAATCCCAGAAGAATGTTAATGAAGTAAGAAAGCACTAAATCAAGGCTGCCTTCAATATGTTAGAAGAGCAAGAGTACAACATAATTCATCTATGTGTGGACTGTGAAGCTTAGTAAGTTATTGGTGGTAAACTCTTTGAAGGATGTTACAGTCAAATTAAGTTGAAAAAGACAGTCATGCTACAAACTGAATCTTTCAGGCTGTATGTGTATATTGCCTCATTTTAGGGCCTACCCTTCTGGAAATCTGTTAACACACCCTTGGTTTTTGTGACATTAATACTATAAGGAGTTCAGATAGGAAGGAGAGCATTAGGAAATTTGAAAATATAATCCTCTGGACAGGCCAGAATTTTTCTCTACATTTCTATTTTCTGACCCTTCGACTAAGCCCATGAGTACTGTTTGTTGTATTTATGTGGTTATCAAAGTTAATGCCATACTGAATTCGGCTACACAGCCTTAATCAAGAACTGTTTGAGATTTTTTGAGCAATGTATATTATGTAAACAATAAAAATAGGTGCTTCGTATTCAATCTTGGTCTAGTTTTGGGACACTAGAGGAAATAAATCAGATGATTAACAAAAACCCCACATCTACAGCAGGCCAGAATGCAAGGCTCAGACTGTCTCGGTGCTCAAAAATACAAGTGTCTTTCCCATTAATGAATTTGGCCTGATTTCTGTTTTACTAATTTTAAGCAAAGAATAGTTGAACAGTGATTCCAAAACTGTAGAAGTGAGTCAGAACGAATCCTGGTGTTTTGTGGGGTTTGAAGTGAACATGCTAAATTAAATCAGCTGAATTTAATCAGTTACTAAACCTGAATACTTATGTTTACCAGTGAAAGTATTTGTGATATAAAAACCGTGCTCAGACTCACACTTAATGATACTTTTGCTTATACACATTCTCTTATCTCTGTCTTATTCTGAGGTGTGCTTAGAACCAGTTTTGGCTCCAGAATAAATTGCTGAAGAGCTATTTATTTAATTTTGCTTATTAAGTGTGAGCTAAGCACATTATCAAGACACATTTTTACAAAATACTGGAAAGAGATGTTTTATTTATACCTAATTCCTGGATTACTTTGCACCAGAAATCATGATTGCATTGCAAGAGAATAAAAAGGAAATCTATACATTCTGGAGGTCTTTCTCTTGACTGAAATTCTAATGATCTGCTTGACGTCATGGAACTTTACAGATGTTTAACCAATGTCATCTCCTGCCTTTTGCTTCTTAATGCTGTTTGCTTAACATCTGGGTTTAATCTCTGTTAAGCAAATCAGAATTTATGGAGTTTACCCCACAAATTGAGATCTTTATTCTCTTATCTCCTTGTCCCCATACATAGGATTTACTAGTAGAGCTGCTGCTTATCTAACACCCCTACTCACTATGCCTTCTAAACAAATAAAGACATGAATCCAAAGACAAGAAAGATTCCATATAATAGCTTGACCTATGTGTCTTGTAGGTTTTGCAATAAGAAACAGAAGTGTTGGCAGAGTTCTTAGAGGAAGAATGCAGAGGGCTGTCATCACTGCCTGGGCACTGTTCAAGAGGGATAAATGGAAAATGATAGGTTTGGAAAGGAATAATCAGCTGCACAAATACAGGGTGGAAAACAAGTGGCTGGTGGCATGTCTTCTTAAAGAGTTCATGAAATATACTGAATAACAAGCTAAGCAGGAGGCAACACTGTCATGCTGTTCTGAAAAAAAGCAAACACCACACTGGGATTTCTAAACAAGAGTAGAGCTGCAAGATACATGAAATAAGCCTTCTGTGCTGTATTCAACAGTGCTAGGGCTTCAGCTGAAATACTATGTGTAGTTCAGCACTGCACACCAAGAAGAATATGAACTACCTAAGAATTCAAAGATTAATGACAATGAGGAGAAATTTAGACTGTGTCCTATGAAAAAAGTTGCAAGAACTGAGGTGGTTTAGCCTCAAGAAAAAGGGCTCTGATAGTCCTCATAAAGCAAGGCTCTTTGAAACACAAGGGGAAGGATCTTTTTCTCTTGTCTACATTGGTTATTATGAGAGATAATGGGCTTAAATTGCAGAAAGAAAAAGGTGGAAAAGCTTCCTAATGAAAAAGGTGGTGAAATGCTGTGATGACTTGCCTGGAAAATGAGTAGCAATTAATTGTATCACGAGGCAAAGGGAAAATTTCTGGATGCCATCTCC
>WEIV01006020.1:4531-19612 GCA_013390005.1 Calyptomena viridis | reverse complement strand
GGAGTGAATTCATGAGCAGTGCAGATTATAGAAATGGTTTTCACCACTATACCCCCAAAGCTCCACAACTGCCTGTCTGATCTCTGGTACCTCTACCTGTTTAGTACCTTGACTTCACTATGTGTCATAACAATTTTTTTTTCTGTTATTCTATCTCTATTTCTAATAAGAATTTCATCCTTTATTACTTGTCATAAAGTAAGGACGCTGTTATGGGCCAAGATTTATTGCCACATATGTTTGCCTGTGTGTGCATCTCTCTGATGCCTAAAGTTTCCTTACAATCAGTGCATTGAAAACACAGAGGTTAACCAAAACATGTTTTTCTTTACACGTCACTCACTTACCACACACACAAGGTGTACAGGCTACCTTACTTTCATGCTGTTACTTTTATAGGTCTGCTTTCAGAGAGTTTATACTGATGCAAGTGTAGGGGTATGGTTTCAAAACAGCATGTGGTTTAAATCCCTGCTGCTGCTGAAAGTGTTTATGGTTGAAAATAACCTGACAAACTCCAGGTCCATGATCCAGCTGTCCCCATGAGATCAGCAGAGCCTCTACAACTGGGGAAATGTATTTGATCACTTGGCCACTCACGCAAGTGGATCCTTGATTAAGGCAAGTTTTATATCCTTAATAAAGAAGTAAAGTTGAAGAATGAAGTTATGCTCTGACTTTCCAAGAGTCAAATGGCAGTTACAATTGTTGGGCCATAAAAAAATCATTACATTACTTAAAATACTTGATATAACTTAATAATATTACCTAAGATACTTGAAAACTCAGAAAACTGAGAGCTAATATTGTGACAGTGTTTTGAATGATTAAATGAGTCAGCAACGGTAAATACACAGCTTTCAGCCTGACATCAGTAATGTCAGGGCATAGTAAGAACCTGATTAACTGAGAACTTAAAAGGAGATGAATATTGATCCTAATGTGTGCTTACTGAAAATATGTGTTGTTTATCAGGGTATTCAATAAGATTACAGTTTAGGAATAAAGAGGTATTGGTATTAACATGCTAAAACTTCCACTTAATCTGCTGGATGCCTTGGTATTACACAGTATTTTGACTAGAACTAGAAAAATGCACTAGCTTACAAGCAGATACCAAAAAAATCCTGAAAATTGTGAAATCATCACCAAATAGCTGTATTTCTAATTCATGTCTGTACAGCCATGTTTCTAGACCTGTGGTACTTTTAGCACAGCATATAAACCAATAATCTGTAAGAAAAACAAATCAATCTTCTTCATACATTTGTCACTGATACGACCTGAAGATGTCTCAAAGCACAATGATAAAAACTGAAGGTCAGGTCATTGCTACTGGGTGATGTGAAGGTGATCACATACAGTTGTAAAAGAACAGTCACATAAAAAGTCTGACTGCAGCTATAATTACAGGAGATGCTACTGGGAAGAATATCAGAATAATCATACTATGGTAGCCACCATGTGTTGCCAATCATCAAGAAGGCTAATACAATCATTGGATATCTGTACAGGGAAAAAAATTTCAATCTAACTTCTGCACCCAGCACTGGAATGTCTGCTGCTAGACTGATTCTAATGATTACAATTAAGGATTCATGTTGCAACTTGGAGAAAGTTCAAAGAATTGCCAAGAAAATGATTCAAGTGTTGGAAAAAACCCCATTTACTCTATGTAGGACATGGATAATAGGTGGCTAAAGGACTCTTTTTAAATGCTTAACAGTTTAGGCAGGAAGCATTGATAATGGGTTCTTCAGTCCAGCAGAAAGACATATGACAAGGTCGAGTAGGTAGGCATTGGAATTAAATGAACTATACACAGAGTGATTTTTTTGTTTGGTGAGGGTAATGAAGATAGGAGAAACCTGTTAAAAGTAACATTGTATTTCCTCTCTTTAGGAATTTTTAAATCAAGGTTGGATGCCTTTTGAAAAGTGATCTGTACTTCAAAACCTCAGTTAGTATTAGTGAAGTCTTACCACTGTTCTGTGGTAAGATAACATGGCTGTTGAAGACATTGTACTATGTTTACATCTATATGAAAATTAGCAAGAAGAAAATAGGAGATGGAAGAGGGAGAAAGAACTGTAAAAATGAAACTAGGGATTTATTGCACTTATTTAGATATTTGATTTGCTTGTTTTGATAAAGATCTCTCTATCCATTACTGTTTTAATGATATCTTGCATTCCCTTTCCAGCGTGCAACATTATTATACAACATCAAAGAGGAGAAAGGGTTCAAGCACACAGCTAGCTGCATCAGATGGGTATCCTGTTGGTATGCTTTGAGGTGTGACTCAGCATTCTCTTCAAGTCATGGCCCCAGAGAAAGACTGTCATTCTTCTACTGCCCAGATACATTCATATCTGAAAGCTAAGAGATTAAATAAAGGATAATTTGCCCTCATGTGTTATGATAACCTTGGATCAACCAGAACTGGGCACATGTCATTTAGTACTTCTGTTTTCCCATGCCAACTCCGGAGACCAGGACTGACATGGCATGGAAAAATACATGGGCTGGAGAGCTAAACTAAATAGAGGTGTGTTTCCAATGTTTTTTTCTGCTTAGCAGCTTGTAGCTACTCAAATATGAAAGATGGCATGAGTGTTGATTTTGTCAAAAAAGCAAAAACATGTTACTTTTGTGTAAGATGATTTCTCTTGCAGAGAAAACCAACAAATGTAAACTATCCAAGGGAAAATATAATCTTTTTGCATACACAACAATCCTGCCTCCTCGGTCTTATAACTGCCATGCTCATTATCACCTTTTAAATATACAAGTCCACACATAGCCACACGATCTTTTCCTTCTCTGACAGCTTCAGCATGGCTGAGTCTTATAGTTGTATTGTGTGAGCTCCTCACAAGCCACACCATTAGCTGAAATGGAGAATCACTAGGCTCATCCTTTCACTGAAAGACTAAGGAAGGGACTAAAAGACAGGCACTGTGCGTTGATGCTCATGATGCAAAAGCTCACTCAACTAGTCTGGTTATCTCACAGATACTGTCATTTAGAAGATACACAAAATGGAATCATGTAGGGAGAATCTTCACCCTGAACAAGTGGAACTAGAAAATACATGCCTTTGAAACAGTTTCCTCCTTGAAGTTCTGGGCCATCACTCTTATCCATAAATTCTCTTCAACTACAACTGTAATTCCTCACATGTTAACATTATCATCTGTTTTGTTCCTACCTACGGATATCTCTTTATAATATTCTTACTGCTGGGTTCCCCAAAGTGGAGTGAGTGGCACGAAAACTTAGGAGTAGCTAGAGTGAAGCAAACACAATTCTTACTTGCTCTGACTTTCAACCTAAGTTCCAGCAATGAATCAGAATACTCTCCTGCTCCTCTGAGTCCTCAACCTGATCTGCGGCCGCACACATCAGCTCCTCCCGACCAGCTTTCCTCTTTTCTGAATCTTCCAGATAACTCCCAGCTGTCTCTGCCTACCTACACAGGGAAGCTTTGCCCTACTTAGAGAACAAAACATTTTCATTGAGCCATGGTAGAAAATACAAGTCAGTTTTAATCTAAAAGTAGTATATGCTTTGCAGTCCTGTATTTTTAACTAGTCTGTAAACTCAAAGATTCTTGGAAATTATGGTTTGCTTTGGTTTGCCCTCTATGAGACATCAGATCTCACTATACTGTATTAGTGACAGCTGCTATTCCTGGCCTTTTTCCACTCTCAAAATGTTTTCTGTCTTGAACCATATGTTTCACATAGTTATTTGAAGAGTTTCATTAGCTAAAACTGTTGAGATGAATCATCCCTCCTGCAAAGGTGTCGTGGGATAAGCAGCAGAGTTCTAAGAACATTAACTTCGTTACATAGCATAAAGTCATACATGTCAGTTGTGCATTGCTGTGACAGAAAAAGTGACTCAAATTGAAAAAAATCCTAAATGCGCTTTTCCAGCCTAGATTATCTAAGAGGCAGGGAAGACATATTTAAACTATAATAGAATTAGTCTGTATTTGTGCATATTTATTACTGGGTCAGTGTCAAACACACCTCTGGATTTAAACTGCTGATGTCTATGAGATTTTGATCTATTGTTGTTTCTCTTTCTGCTCTAATGACAATTTTGCTGATATCGAGTGGAATAATCATAAAAACTTTATCTCAGTCCCTCATTCAAGATGACCATCTGCTTTTCCTTATGATACCTTATTGAGTTTAAATGTTTTCTACAAAGGATTTTAGTAAGTCTCAGGTGCAGTTTGCAGTATGGAAACTTATGCACACTAGAGGTAGGACATGGAAAGCATCAGGGAAAAGGCAATGGGTTACTGGAGAGGAGAAAAGACAAGGCCAATCTTTTCTGGCAGCTCTGCAGACATATGCTAGGATAAACTAACAACATAACAATGGCCTAGGATACCTTCTTCTGCAGCATAGGTCGTTTAGAATGTAGACTAACAGCATTCTAGATTAATGAGGCCAGACATTTACAGTCTGGTCAAGCTGAGGCAAAAGGTCCTTTTCTAGATCTCTCCTTCATATGTTATGAGTGCTAAATAACATTGCTAGAATGCAGTGGTTTGAGCATTTCCCTGCCTTGTTATCCGAGATACGTCGCTTTTCCTAAACATTTTTGAAATATCCAGCTTTGATGCTACTTGTTCAAAGCAAAATTTCTCAAGAATTTCAAACATAGAACAATTGAAAATTATAAGGTTTTGTTTGAAAAAATGTAGTCACTAAGAAAAAATAAAAAAGAAAATAAGATACACTTCTGACTGAAAATAAATCTGATGACCATTTTCCAGCAAATTGAGTTCACTTTCAGTGAGCCACATGCATAGAAACAAAGAAGACCCCACCAATTATCTTTCTTACCATGCTTTTCAGGGATTATTTTCCTTCCCACAAGCTGCAAAAGACACTTTGTGAGCCAGAATCTCTGGTCTAGTCAAGTCAGGTTCTAGGCGAGCTCTATGGGTAGAGCTAAGGCAGGTTGGAATGATGTTCAAAGTCCTCAGGTGCTGCAACTTCCCAGGATACAGGCCAATCCTTGGATTTAAGAACACACATTGACTCTAACCGATGTGTGGTTTCCCACAGTCCTGAAGTCCAAATATTTACTCTTTCCTGAAAAAAAATAATGGATTCTCCTGCAGCATAGTTGGAATAGACCTCTCAACGCACAACACCCAATCTATTTCTGGAAAAAGACAAACAGAGCCAATTGAGTGATGTCACTTGCTAGTGATTTCTTTGAAATAGTTTATCGCATACATGAAAATATACTGCACTACATCACTACAGAAGTAATGTTTTCTTTTTAATTAAGTTATAGTATTATTTTTTTATGTTTAAATTTCAGTATGTGTGAAATAGAGAAACCATTGGAAATCAATTCTCTTTGTACCTAAATATGCATGTAGTTGTCCAGGAAAACAACACTGGAGAAGTTAACTATACATATGCAATATTTAAAGGTTGACTCACAGGTATTTAAGAATTATACCAGTCTCCTATTTCAACCTCTTCATCTCCAACACACATACAGACATATTATATACACATTCACATCTGAAATCTATATCACACATAGGATATTGAAGTTTTCCAAACTTAACTTAGTGTCATTTAATTAAGAAACCCACAAAACCAACTCAAGTATTAATGCTGATTGCTAGACATGCCAGCATTTCACAACAGATATAAATGTGGGAGACTTGACATTTTTGCCCTCCTTCCTCTGCAGGCCCAGCTGAGGAATGTTCAGACAGTCTCAACCACAGCTATATTAGGATAGCACTAGGTACGTGTCTCAAGTGCAGAAGCAGCTTTGTAAGTTATACTCCAGACAATGGAGGCTTAGACATATAAATCAACAGACTGATGCATTCTTGTGTGTCGTTCATTCATTTAGTATTGTACAGAACAAACATGCACCTTTTGTCTCCTGCTGACACGCAACTCTTTTCCAAGAATATTGTTTTATCATCCAAAGTTATAGGCAAGCAGAACTTTTGGGGCCAGGAGTAATGAGATGAACATTTGTTCTTGAGGCTGATTTCTAACTGGCTGAACATCACTGCTGCTTTCCTTTTCACATCTCTGTTATTCAATTCCCCTCATTTTAGATTTTCTGGTGCAGACCCTAAAATGAATCAAGAGAGGCAATGGTGCTCCTAGACCTCCTAAAACGTGACTAATGGTAAGTTTATAGTCAACATTATGGATTGAAGTTTTTGGGCTTATATATTCATACCATTGCTTTCTGACCATCTGTGACCCATTGCAGATGGTCACATTAACAGTCCTATAATCAGGTTTCATTGCTGATTTAATTTGCAAGGTGCTTTCAGGTGATTTCAGGAATGCTGTCTCCTTGTTACAGCGCAGAACTGTGATTCAGTACCTAAGTACCTAAGTGCTATTTTTGACTGTTACTGGTTTACAGGAGAATAGTGGCTAATCCTCCCAGCCCCAGTCTTGAGTTTCTATTTTTTAAAAAATGAGAACAGTACTGTTGACCTTTTTTGCTTTGAGATTGGTTACTGAAAATTATAAAAGCTAGAATAACTGCAACTCAGAATTTACTCTCACTACAGTTGTATGTGACACACTTTAATAGATTCTGTCAAGCAGGCAAGTACTCCAGAAAACTCACATCCTTAAGGAGATAAGAAGTTATAGCACAATATAACATAATAAGTAGAATACAATTGTGATGGAGTAACTTCCTCTACCTGCCATATCTGATGATTTCTAGTAGCATTCTGAGTATGGGACCCCAGCTTGTTCATCTTTTCTGACCAGGTGTATTTGCAAATCACTGGTAAATAGTCTCTTCCTAGTTATCATGTCTCTAGAAGCACAAATAAAGTAAATGTGAGCACTATAAATATAAATGTAATATAAATACTCCTCCCCACATAGGAAGTTCCCAGTTTCAGTTCAAAAGGTATGAGCCTAAAACATCCTTTAACTTTTATGAATCTTCAATATGCATATCAAGACATAATCTCCTGGATTACTTATAGCTTGTTTATAACTATGGTAGGTGCTCTTCAGTGAAAATATTATTCAGATCTCTAGAAAGATAGTAGGAATGGACCAAGAAGACAGAGCTGAAAACCCCGCTTCAAAACATACAGAATTGATTAAAGAAGATTGATATAAAAAGGGAAAATCAATTTCTACATGAAGCATAAACAGATTCTAAACATTTGGTTTTAAAGTCTTTAAAGCCCCTTTTAATTTTCGGAAATATTAACAGACTCACAATAGAACAGAGACCAAATTTTACACAAAATGAACTACTAAGATTGTGAGCAAAATTAATGCTTGTGTTCAGTGGCCCACAGACACACACAAAATAAGATTGGGATTGAACCATTGTCACTTTAGGAGATTTTCTTGCTGGTCTGAAAAATTAAATAAAAACCCAAATAAAAATAGAGTGCTGCTACTTGTAGATGACATTATGTTCAGCTTTAATTTAGTTGCATTCAGCAAATAGCAACCTGTCATCCTAAGTGGACATGACTTACTGCAGACATTTATTTAATATAAAATCTTCTAGACATCCTAGAGAGATTATTGTTAAGATTTCTGAATGGGCATACAAGTTACAGCTTATATACAGAGTTTATTTGTGCTTCACATCTTTGCAGATATCATAATTTGATTTTTAAACTAAGAATTACATGCTGCCAGAAAACTTTATTAAGCCTTTAACCAATCTATTCAAGAAAAGCTATGTTAGCCATGATATTAAATCTCCCCTGGTGCATTTTATGCACTACTTCTTTTCCTGTCTACAGTTTATATTTTCTTCTTTGCAGAAACACTGTTCATGGGTATGGGCTGACATTCCATCTTTCCTTAGTCTTCCCTTCTCTAGACTAAACAATGCCAATTCTTTCCACCCTCCCTCATGCTGCCTCTAGACTGTTGCTCATTCTTTTTATTCCTTTCTGGATTGTCTCCAGTGTGTCTACATTTTTCTTGAAGTATGGTGCCCAAAACAGTGCTCCTTGGTACTGGAGAATTACAAGGAGAGTGGACGAATTACTTTACACACCCTGCACTAAAGACTTCATTTTGCTTAAATTTGGCGATACTTCATAAGTGCAGGGAGCTTTTTTATCTGTTCAGTTGAAAACGTAGTTTTGAAAAGAATCTCCTTGTAAAAACTGGGTTCAGGCATAGTTTTGTGATCAGGGCCCTAAGGCCAGAAATCTGTAAACATGTGTTTTATTTTATTACAAGGCATGCCAGTAAACCAGCCCATAAAGCTCTGATTTACTGTAAAAAATGGGTCCCTCTTTACAGATCCTCTACCAGACACACACGATTTTCAGAGACGGATGGCAATTGTCCCATTTTGTGTTTTATTAAAATAGCAATAAATATTACCTACCTTTCTAGACACAGGTAGCAAGTTGAATTTGGTAAAAGCCTTGCCTACAAGGAACATCAGAGCACCATTACGAGATGTGCACCCTTACACAGTATAAAGCCTTGTTACTTCTCTGTACCTTTAGGCTGAAACAGTTTCATTAAAGACAATTGAACTATTGTTAACTTGGATTTCACCATTAAGACTTAACAGGTAGGAATTTGTCTGGCATGCATAAAGAAAAACAAGACAAACCACAGAAGCCTCCAAAATTGTATAATTTATATACTTTAGTGAGAAGATGCATGCTCTCCCTATGTCTGACACCCAACAAGACACTTTTTAAGCCAATACAAATATTAGCTTGTTTTTTTTAAGTCTCTGAACATTCATATAATATTAGACACAGGACAATCCAGCTTAGTTTTGATCAGCTTTTTAGACTATTAACCAATCTCTACTTTGCTTAGGAACTCCAGGTCAGGAGAATATTTTTAACTTTATTTTTTTCTACTGATTACCTTATTAAAAAGCAACCAAACAACAACAAAAACCGCCAAACAAAACACAAAAAAAAATGTTCAATGATGTCTTATACTTAGCAACCATAATCTCAGAAGTCAATGTTCTTTATTTACTCTAGAAATTATTTATAAATCAATATTTACATCATTTAGTTCTAGCTAAAAATTTTTTTAAAAAATGTCCATTGTAATTCAGGTGAATATTGAAGGTCGTTGTGTTTGCTAATGGAAAGGGTTTTAATATACTAAAGTTAGCATTAACTAATTTTAAACAGCTTGGATTGGAGAAAAAAATTGTGAGGTGAAATAACTAAAATTGTATTTAGTTTAATCAATTAGCAAATTGTTAAAAAATGATGCTAATGATATAAATGTGGCTGCTAATTGACCTCAAAACATTCACATGCATTCACTGAATGCCTTGAATGAACAATTATCTGCTGAAAGCAAATTTGCCAACTCTTCTACTGCAAGCTATTTCTATTTGTGTCACATGAATGGTTTGTGACAGGCATATTCCCCAGTTTAGTCATAAATTCTGAACAAAAAAATAATGAGCAAGAGAGCTATGGGCCTGGATTTTCAATAACCTTACTCTCTATTATAAAATTTAATATTATTTTTAGTCAGTATTACTAGCCCCTATATAGCAAAAACTGCTTCTGCAGGTCCAGGTGTAACAACAATGGCAATTAACCAAATTAAAAAGTTAGTACTGCATTTTTGATTCTCAGACTCTTCCTAAATCACAGCACTACAACCATGTACAAAGCAAGTGTATTCATTCAGGTTATAGAATCATAGAATGTTAAGGGTTGAAAGGGACCTTAAAGGTCATGTGGTCCCAACCCTCCCTGCCACGGGCAGGGACACCTCCCACTAGACCAGGTGTCTCAAGGCCTTAACCAACCTGGCCTCAATCACTGCCAGTGTTGGGGCATCCACAACCTTCCTGGGCAAGCCATTCCAGTGCCTCACCACCATCACAGTAAATAATTTCTTCCCAATATCCTGCCTAAGTTTTCCTTCTTTCAATTTGTACCCATTATCACTATACAACATGAAGAGTTCCCTCTTTTCTGATAAGTATAAATAGAAATATTGTATTTTTTCCTTGACAATAAATAATCAAATCACTAACTAAAATTATTATTACACAATAAATGGATGTGCAATCTCTAACTGAATGAATTGTAGGGAATAGTAGAAGATGCTGAATCTCCCTAAGATGCCAGTTTTTGGCTTAGTAGCAGCATTAAAAATTCCTTAAACAGGAGAATTAAGTGCCAATCCAAATACAACAGAGAATCTCTCACAAAGCCAATATAATACTGGTAATGTAGAAAATACTGCCATTAGTAGAAACAAGCATTTAAGCACGTCCTTAACTATTATAAAGATACATTGGTATCAAAAAGATCCATATATCAGCTACAATCACTTTACCACTAGCAGACTTTAAACTCATGAACAGATAAAAAGGTAAAAAATAAGAGACTCATCCTTGTCCTGAGATTTGTGGTGAACCATAATAGGACCTCCTGAAACACAGGCTCCTCCATTAAGTGATCATAATGAGTTGCCTTGTGTGTTCCACTGTATCCTATATGAATTTAGATGTATTAATTGTCTTACTATATTTTAATTCACAGCAGTATAGAATTGTTCTACTGAATTTACAACTTGTAACTACATTTTTCCTTTTAATGAGTCCTGAACTGGCACATACTCAGTTTGACGATCGTATTATAGCAAATTTATCTTAATTCTTGCAGCTTCTCTTTGTGTTAGATACATTAGAAAAATCACGCAAAGACAACTTTAATTCCATTTTTTGTATCTTTTCAACTCAGTTGCTTGTAGTATAAACAAGGATAGTTCCCCTTTCAGAATAACACTTCATTGCAGTTCAAAACAGGGTTACTTTTGGATAACAAATTTAAGCTCCATATTAAGAGTTACAAACATGTTATCAGGGTAGGATTTGGAATATGTCTCAAATCCTTTGTCTCGGTCTCTAGATAAAAAAGACTTTCAAAATCTCTGCAGACTCATCCTTAGAGTAGGACTAGAACATTTCTCATTCTCATCACACAAACTGCAAGGTGTGGGAAATGCAGAACAAAGTGTGGGAAATGAAGTTTGCCCAAAGTGACAGGTGACAGCAGCAATGCAGGAACTTCAATGGACTTCTACAGACACATGAGCCACTTTTATATGCTGTTCCAACTTATCCAGCTTGAAAAGAAGCAGTAAACGTCTGGAGTAAACACTTGAAAAAAGCCCTAGCCAGTGCTACTTTTGGTAACTTGGTTCACTAACTATGAAATACTGTTAAGATGTAATTAATTTTGTTTACTACCTGCAATTCTCTCACTTTGGAATATTTATAAAAAAAGCTCTTGCATACCTCCTGCTCTAAAAACAAGATGGCTTTTCAAATACAGGGTGAAGGGAAGGTAATTAATGAAGTAACAGTTAACTGCAAGCGCTGTGGGAATATAAATTGTATCATCTGGACTTTTAAGTTTCTAGGAAGCAGTCTTATTAGCCTTAAGTTTAAAAGTTTTAAAGTTAAAAGTTAAACAAAATAACACGTCACATGCATTCTCAAGAGCAATCCAACTCTTTGTTTTCCTCTCACTTGAGAGAATTTTAGAATTACTGGAGAGTGCTAGTTAGAAATAGTGTGGTAACAAAATCCTTATTTTTATTGTTTGAAAGTTCAGTTTAAAGACAAAGTATGAAATGTGTCTGCTGTTGGAAGCCAAGAAGTTTAGTGATCTGTGTAAAACTAATGGATTCATTAATCTCATTCATAAATCACTGGGAAAAATACATTTACACTGGGAGCAAGGGGTAAGCTGCACAGGCGTTTTTGTTGCTACCAAGATAAATACTTTATTTTAAAGAAACAAATACAGACCAACTAAAACAAACACCCCCCACAGCACCCCCACAGCCTCCTTGGTACTCCAGAGATACTGACACCTCCTGGCAGCAAGTAAAGTGCCCAGTCAACTGGTCAACTACTGTATTTCCAGAAGCTCTCTCACCTAGGAGTTTCACAGCTGCTGAGTACCAACAGAAACAGTTAATGATGAAAGACACTAATTTTGAAGAAATCAATAATATAATTAAATCCAATTAGTATAAGCTCAGAAGAAACATGTTTAGTCACTCCCTTGATTTGAGGCAGCTATAAGATGTCATTGAACTAATCTCCTTTAATAAAGTAGATAAAAACACAAGTCAGTGGATAAAAAACTACCTCAACTCAAAAAACTAAAAAGCAAATCCATCAACTGAGTGCTTGTGCTATGTGCTTGTGAATGATTTCTCTGCAACTGCAAGTATTTAAACAGGACGCTTTCTAAAAAATAAACTCTGGTACTCCCTGAGATACTGGTCTTGAAACCAACTGAACAAAAACACAGGCTGTAGAGTAGTTCACATTAACTTCTATTGTTTTTGAAGTAATGCAAAGAATACAATGTCTAATTTCCCAGACTCAGTCTTGTCTGTCTCATTGGGACACTATACCCTTACTCCAGGTCATATGTACATTTGGAACACTAAACAGTTATTTCTAAGCCCTTAAAGAATCCTTCCCAAAACAGGATCTCACACAGGTATATGCCATGTTCCAAATCCACAATTTTATAACTGTTAAGTAACATTTTGCTTGGAGCACAGGAGTCTGTGGAGAATGACAGCTTTTGGAACAGAAACTAACTCCTGACACAGGACAAGTCTCCCTGACAAGCATTATTATCCTATTGATGTAATGTTTCCTACAGTCTCCTACATGAAGTTAAAAATTGTGTAGTCTCACTTTACAGATAAGAACTGGAGATAGTACTTTCAGATAGTGCATTTTGGGATGCATAAGCTGAACTCAGCAACGAAAACAAAGAAGGTCCTACTCCCAATTGCATAGTACAATCTCATTCACTGCAGGACATTATTCTGCAGTCTAAAGTGAAGCTGAAAATGTAGCTTTAGGAAGTGATCACAGATGATAAAAACATAATGCAAGTAATTTGGATGTAGCATATACAAAGCATAAGGAGTTAGAATGGTGTATTTTATTGTATTACATAAGCTATGCAGGGCACAGTAGAGGTGTCTTAATCTGCTTCTTAAGAAAGTAATTAATTACACCTCAAATTAATTTAAGTTCTTGTAAAACCTGACAAAATTCACCCTGTGCCTAGAATATGCCTAGAATATGTGTTCTGCAGCAACAAAATGGATATAAAGAGTTTTCAATACATGCCCTAGGCATGAAACTCCTTAGTCTCTACTAGAATATTTCTGAATTGAGAAAACTGCTATATAGGACTTATATTAGGAAAAATACCTATTTAATACTTCTCCAGCCATAGTACTAGAGGAATCTCCCCTATACTTAATATCTCACTGTACAAATATGAGGCAACCCTTTCTTAAATTTACCTTTCATACTAAGAAAATATTACATCAGCCAAGAATCATCATCTTAAACCTCTGAATATTTCTGAAAAGTTACATTTCTGAGCTTGAATGAGCCAAATTTTAAATCTGCATATATATCTGCATATCACTATAGACATTACTATAGGATAGCTACCTCCTACTGCAAGTACTCTCCACCCCTTCTGATTTCCAACACTCCCTCTAACACTGTTCCCTAAAATGACTGGTTTTTATTAATCCCCCTTGTTGTTTTTCTTCAACTCAACCCTGTTGTTTAAGTTTTCATTATTCAGTACAGTTTTTTCTTATGAATTCATTCTATTTCTGTCACATTGCAGACACAGCCTCTGTAGAGTCAGTTTGCCTTGTACTCCCTGCCAGCTCTATTCTATGTATTCAAAAGGCTCTGTGCTGTATGGGATATCCTTTGGATATGGAAGCTTGTGTAACTTACCAAATACCAAAAAAAAAGTAGATAAAGGCCTTATTAGACTCAGTGCCTCATTATCTAGTCCTTTCTTATATTCTCAATAAGATGCGGTTTTGCTACCCATAATTCCTAAGATATTTTACATTGATATTTTACAACAGAGAGGCTTGAAGCCTGTATTTGTGGTGGTTGTTCTTCAAGGGTACTTGAAACAACTTTGTGCTCCAGTGAGAAATAGTAATTCAACAGTAGCTTGTCCTGTAAGTACAGAACTTTTGAGCTAATGGATTCAGGGACTGTTTTTAGCCTTGGCTTCCTTCCCACCTTATCTCTCTTCAATCCTCTTGCTACCGACTTAAAACTTCCCGATTTTCCTATTGAAACGATATTGCTTGGTTTCTGCATTACATACAAAGTTGGCATAAATATTCAGGCACCCGTCATTTCACTGCCAAACTGAAAGGTACGTAATAACATGAGAAAGCCATAGGACTAAAAAGTACATTAATTTCTAGACTGTCACAACCACACTCTGGGTTTCTATATCCAGATTCAGGCCTTTTATAAGCATAAAATTACCTCTGTTGTTCAGAAAGGAATTCCACCCTTTTTCTTCTCTGCTACATTGGTAATTTTAATTTGGTACTTTGTCATTCCTGGACCAAGATGTTATTCTTTGGTGTAAGTAGTAAGAGCAAAGAATTGTCTCTTAACTTCATCTCATACTTTTAACATTTTTGTTACCAACAAAGTCAACAGACACTAGTTGGTACATAAAATCTGAATACCCTAAGCTTCCAGTACTTCATAAAGAGTTCATCAATATACAAAAACCACCACAGTATTTCTTTTAAATGCTATTACTTAAATGTAATGACTGTTTTTACAATCTGTTTGCAAAGCCCTATGTTCTTTCAATATTCTTCAGTCCTATAAAAATGACTCTAACTACTGTATTGATTCATGTGAAAGGGAACATGTGCTTAACACCACCTGTTCTAATTAGAACAAAAAGATTTAAGCAGAAAGACCTGGTTGCACTGGACAAGTGTCTTACCTACAAGTTTCAAAACCATTACTTGATTTTGATGATCATGACTCATATTAATTCTCCTCATGAAGGAATGGCTAGTCAGCACTTTAAAAAGTGAAGCTTGATTAAACCAATTAAAACTAAATTAAATATAGTTTTTCTGGGCCAGATTCACCCTTTTAATAGGGTATAGCAAGGGCATCCATTTTGTAAGACTACTTTGAAGTCCTGCTGATAAAATTAGAAAATATTAG
>WEIV01006019.1:29006-73210 GCA_013390005.1 Calyptomena viridis | reverse complement strand
GCAGAGGCCTTCTCTCTGCATCATTATAAATTCCCTGGAGCAACTGTAGTCTTCTCGAGACTGCTTGGCTGAAATCTGCTTTAAGCTTGGTTCTGTGTGGTCTGCACTGATTCTAGGCTTCTGCAAACAGGGAACAACGAGGCCTATGTGTTGCAAGGCTTAGGCGTTCTCAATTAGCTTTACCTATTGGCACTAGGATACTTTTAGTGCAGCTGTTTTCAGAGGAGTATTATTTTTCTGATTAAAACTTAATTTTGTAATGTGTTTGGTTCATTTTATTCATGTTCTAGGAGTGTAAACAGTTATCATTGAAAGGTAAGTAGCTCTTTCTCTCAGTTGTTATAATCTCTCCATAAAAAAGCAAAAATATTTTTAATTAAGTTTGTTCATTTAGTAATATATCAGTCATTATTCATTTGAAATTAAATACCTATTTTTACTACTCACCTAATGTGGGAATTGCCCTTTTTTTCTGCCATTGTTTTAGACAGAGTTGAAGTCAATTAGGTTGCTCATAGTCTTCTCACCTTTCTAGATTAGGTAAGTACATTTTATCTTCCTGGCATATGGCTTCAGAAGTGCAGTGATCAACACCATTCTTCTCTTTTAGTTTAGTCTGTAGTATCTGGTATATTCATGTTGACACTTCATTCCTGTCAATGACAATTATTTCTTCTGTAAACTTGAATTTCTCTGGATGTGATGGCTATTTTGAAGTCCCAGGTTATGTTGATACATTGCATATGTTCTTTTCAGGAGAGATGATGCCTGAGCAGTACCCTTGAGCCAAAGATAAAATTATTTTGGTGAATAGGTCTTCTCTGCATTATTTTGCAAAGTGTATGTTTTATGAGGCTGTCCAATGCTAACTGAAGCAGAGCAGGGGTCTTAGTGTATGACTTGGGTAAATATTTTTAATTTCATGTCTCTTTACAATTCTAGAATCTTATTTACTTAACATTCATGAGATACATGATTATTTTTGTGTAAAATATTTTAAAAGGAAATGTCATTTCCTTTTAGAGCTACTGATTAATCTACTTGTATTTAAAGATGTAATAAGTCATACCATAATCACACTCTCATTAGAAAATAATTAGACAGTTCTGTGGAGTCGCAGTTATATGAGCTAGTCATAGGCCTAGGATGTTAAAAACAAGAAAAAAACCTGCAATGAAAACTAGTTTTTTATTTTACAGAAGATAAGAAACTTACTTTGGTTATGTTATCTGGTGGAAGCATATGAATTTCTTTTCCTTTTTTGTGTTGGTGGTTCTTGGTCAAAAAAGTACAACAAGCCTAGTTCACTGTATTCATACCAGCATTTTGGATGTCGAAACGGCAAATGAAACGCAGCCTAAATAAATGTTGAAGTGATGCAGATTGAAGTATAATCATAACATTTCACATAAAAGAATGTATTTTGAGGGGATAGTATTTGTTTAGGGAACTACCATTGGAATAGGTGTTTCATAAAAGCATCAGCTTTGTGTTCAGTAGTGCTAAAAAGAGGCAAATACATGATTAGGAACAAAGGAGGAGACAACACAGCAGAAAATGTCATTATACCTAAATATAAGCCCTTCACATGTCACGTATGCAGTATTGTGTACAAAGGGTACAGCATGACAGGGTTCAGGGAAGAGTGAAAGGGAAGATCTTGAATTATGAAGCAGCTTTCCTGGGAGGAAAGACAAAATTGAGTAGGACTCAAGGCTGAAAAACAGATGGCAGAGAGTGTACAGTAGATGTCTCTAAAATTGTGTGCCAGGGAGAGGGTGACTGAAGAATGAGTGTTTGCAGGCTTTCTCGACAAGAATCAAAGGATGTCAGTTGAAGGTCTGAGATGGTAGATACAGAACAAACCCGAGATGATGACCCTTTCAGATGGGTGTAAGTATGCTTTGGAATTTCATGCCACACTATATGGATGTTAGAAGTTTCCATTTGCTCAAGGGGGAACTGTATAGATAGATTTGTGGAAAAAACTTATGGGACTTACTAAACACACAGGAATCCCATCTGGTGGCCTCTGAGCTGCCATTTGTTTTAAGGGGAACACTTACAGGAGGAAGGATTCCTGTGTGCTTAGTTTGCTTTTATACTTTGACATCTGCATATGGCTCTTTTTCTAAATATGGGTTATTGACCCGTGTGGATCTTTGACCTGTCCTAGAATAGCTCTTCTAATTCCATTGTGCTCAGGTTCTTGGGTTTTCTTCTTCATGAGATTTTTGTCTCAAGATAATTCATTCTAGTTATTATTTGCAACTTTAAAACATTTTATTTGGAAAAAAAATACAGATGAGAAAGAGGGTAAGACTTGACTCTAGTAATAGACTATGGGTATTGACTTTATGGCATAGAAAAGGACTAGATACTTGAAGTAGAAATTGTTTACAATCATGCTAATCAGTGATTTGAATCAGCCTTTGAGAGTTTTCTCCAGGCTCTCTACATGTAGGGAATGTGTGTGTGCCTTTGTGTCTCCCACTGTCATATTTCTAGTCAGAAATTCTTCCAGACAAAAAAAATAGCTTAAAACCAGTAGTTCTTTTCAAAACATGTTACCTTTGAAAAAAATGTTCTGAGAAAGTCTAAGAGAGATGAGGAAATTAGTGTTTTTCTTATGTATGTAAAAGTCTGCATTTACCACCCCTTTAAATAGACTTGAAAGGTATGTTCCATTATGTCATTTTACAGTAAGCTGCCTAATAAAGTTGTTTGGGTATTGAAAGGTTTTTTGGGCATCGGCCACTGGCTTGTTTGCTCTTTAGAAGTTTGAATGTCTCCTGATCTCATGTCTGGTGTTGAAAGCTGAGCACCGGCACCAGTTGTTTGCCCAGAGATGTGATGGAGTCCCCATCCTTGGAGATACTCCAGGTAAGCCAGATGGACATGGTTCTGGACAGCTGGCTCTAGGTGGTCCTGCTGAAGCAGCAAGGATGTTGGACCAGGTGACCTCCAGAGGTCCCTTCCATGATTCTGAGCATACACAGCTTGTAATCAGGGAAAAAAAAGAACAACACCAAGACCCCGTGAGAATTCTGGGGCAGTGTTTTTATGGCAGTATTTTTACAGGAAAAAAAATTGTAAAGGTGGCTGTCCAGAGGGGAGAGAATTAAATGAGCCATCCTATTAGAAGAAGGGGAATAATGAAGGTTCCATTTGCTTTCCTTTGTTTCAGATTGTGTTACAATAAAAGCCTTTATAGACTTCTCTTGTGGCTTTACTGGGAGAAAGGCTAAAAATAAATTCTAGTTTCTAAACAGCACAATTCAAGAACACATGATTTTATTTACTTATGAACTATGGAGCTTGTCTGTCTTTTTGATTGAAAACAAGAGGGAGAAAAGAATATACTGAATTCTACATGTGTGCATTTCCTATGCTATGAATTTGAAACTAGTGCTATAAATACACTTCGAATGTCTGATAGAAGCAGTCTGAGAATTCTTTAATCCACTTCAGCCAGTCTGCAGGACTCCAATGAAATTATAAATGTTGTATGTGTGTTCTCTGTTGCATATTATATAAATATTACTTAAGCTCATTTCCTGCTTACATGGAACCTATGTTGGCAGTAGAAATCAGGGCTAGTTTCTATGGCAACATGGTGGCACTGATAGAAAGGCTGATGCTGTGCTGTGGTTGATATTTTTATGCAAGGAAAGAGATGCAGACTTACATTTTTATACAGGAAATGTATTTGAAGGCACAAAAACATTCAGCAATTTTTATAAATCTGTTGAAAAATAAATCCATAGAAATATGAATATTGAAACTTACTGTTTCCTGTTTGCACTAGAAAATTAATTTTTATTTATATCTAATGTTACAGAAAAGCACTGTTAAATGTATAAAAAATTGTTACTGGTATGCATGGAAATAGCAAGGAGACTTCTTTACTGAGGACAAAGGAAGTTTTGTACTGAAGCAGAACAGGGACAAAACAGACTGGGTTTTGGCTTAGTCTCCTGGCCTTTTCATTCTAGTTTTTATTTTCTGAACTCTTTTAAAACATTTTCACAAAAGTCTCTGCGATCTTACAGAAAAATATGTTAATTTTTTTTTTATGGCAATCTTGTCACTCTGGTGTTCTCTATTTTCTCTGGGTTTCCAAAAGATAATCCTTGCTTGTTTGTTCTTTCAACCCTCTCTTATCTTTCAGTGGTACTTAGTATACCTTTTTTTACTTTTTGCATGATTTTAGGAATAGAGTGAGCTCTGACACTGACTCCTGTATTCACTTCACCACCATCACTGAGAGTGATAAGGAAGTCAGACCCCTCATGCCCCTTATTTGCTGAAGACTGTCCAGTAGTTCTGCACAATTGCTCCTCCCTGTTTATTTTTGCATGCTCTTTGTGTATTACGTGTCATCACTATTTGGTCAAGAAATGATTACAGGGGATACACAGATGCCAAAGGGGAATTCAGATGAAATGGGAAGAATTATGGCCATTACTGTACAGGCTGTCTTTACAAACCTGTGAAGGTTGCTGATAGTCTGGGACATGAGGTGATGTGTGATGAGGTAAAGAAAGTGAAGGTTGTGTTTAAAATAAAGAATAAAAGACTACTTCTTCCCTGGAAGTTGTATTTCTGAAGAACTTTATCTGCATTGATGAGATATTTGGGTATTTTCCTTTGTTATGAACAAAAAAGTAAAGAGTGAGGAAAGTATGTTCTAAAGGTATTAGGGAGCTCTCTGGAAACACTAGGGTTTCTTTTGGGTACTAGGAGTCATTAAGGGAAGGGATTTCTTAAGACTGTAGTTTCTCTTTTCTCTTTGGTGGGACTAGGGTGAAGGTTTGCTCATCTTGAGTGTTGAGGGGGTGGTTGAGTCACCATCCCTGGAGGTGTTATAAAGATGTGTAGATGTGGTGCTTTAGGGCCGTGATTTAGTGGTGGACTCGGCAGTGCTGGGTTAACAGTTGGACTTAATGATCTTAAAGGTCTTTTCCAACCTAAACAATTATATGATCTCTTTGCATTTTCCTATGCCTCCTACACACAAAATAATTGCTCCACCTCTGTGAGGTGGGATGTTCTGGGAAGTCAGAACCTCCTGAGAAGATGAACTGAGCTGGAAGCAGTATTCTTCAGAAGTGTGAAGGGCTCAGTTCATCTCAATGAATCATCGTCTTTCTTTCCCAACCTGGCACTATACAGTTAGTCAGTGTCTGATGTTGCCTAGCAGCAGTTCATCAAATGTCTAAAGAGAACTGATTTATCCTAGCTGGGACTCTTGTAGAAATCCAAGTAGATAAAATGTTCATGGAGGGATATTAGCCTCTTCCTATGTCTGGCACCCACCCTATCAATCAGGATTAAGCTTGAAGGCATTTTGCAGCTGTCCGAGGCTTGGCTGCCTTGTCATGCTGATGATTTAAAGATCTCTTGTTTTATAGTGGAGTATCTCCATCCCATCCTGCAATCAGCATGTGTTTCAGCTATCATCTTTTCAGAGGTTTAGCAAATCAAAACTCTCAGTGATAACCTGTGTGCACACTGGTACTGACTGCGTATAGACGTCTTCATTTAGGAGAAAACCAACCTTGCAGTAACTATAGGTATGTGAGGTGAGATGAGCCTGCTACACTTCTAGTTGTCTCAACTTTTCGTGAAACAGTGGCTCAACTCTGAGTGTCATTCAGCTCTTTTCTATGCATTATTGCTGATGGTTTACATAGTTTCTTGAAGACTTGTCTGAGGCTTGTCGGATTGGTGAGCCATTGGCAGAGCAGACTTCAGCAGCCTTTGGCGCCGACTTGGTGAAAGTCATGGCAGTACATTGCCAACACATGTCCTATGTCATAGTTTTAGCACAAGTCAGATCAGAAGCTTTGTCACCAACATAACACCTTAACGTTTCCATTTTCAGCAGCAGTAAACTTGCCTTGTTCTTTGGACATTGGTTTCTGCTTGTAATGTGTTATGTGTTTGTGTTCATGATGTCACTGCCCTTCACTGTCATTAGGACTCAACACCAGAGGTTCTGATCTTTACAGTGCCATGCCAATTATCCCTGGACATTTGACTTTCGAAACCTGAAATAGGAAAGTTCTTTAGGTTTTCAGACAGCTCTGTGTGGTTGTCAGGTGCAGAAGACACCATTGTCCTTCCCTGAGAATCCCTGAGATGGGCTTATCTGTGGAAAAGAGGTGAACTGGAGGCTTTAGCCTCGCAGAATAGTTGCTGTCCACTTCCTGTTGTAAACTGGATCCAGAGTTTACTTTTACAAGATGAGCTTCCTTTCCTGGGCTGTTCAGTTTACTGACCTGGTAAGGAAAGGTTCAGTCATGGCATTGTGGTATCAAGGCATAGGATATGCAAAGATCTCACTTGAGGAGGCAGGTGCATGTTTAAGAGTTACATCTTCTCTACTAGGGAGACAGTTCATCTGGGATACTACGACAGCTGGGATTCCTTGAGTGCTTTTCCACCACTGATGACACTGGCTTGCTGTTGGAAATAGGAATATTCCAATAAGTGAGTCATCCAGCATCCATGCTGTGAGGTAAAGCATGCCAGGGCTGGGATGAGTCAGATGGTCTGATAACCCTTATTTTCAGACTTGCTGACACAAAAGAGATTCTGAAAATCTCATAATGAGTTGTCACAGTATTTGGTATCCAAAACTGCCTCATCCAAGCCAGCTGGACAGGGCTCTGTAATACTGGGGTAACTTCTAACTCTCCTGAAACAGCTGCTGCTTGTTGAAGGTCCAGTCAAATGAAAGATCCTTTGCTTGCGTACTTCAAAAATAGTGGAAAGCTCAAAAATAGGCTCTACAACCCACAGAAAAATAGTTGATGGGAATAATGGATGGAAAGGCATTTCCCTGAAAATACCTGGCAAGGTGAGGGACACATGGAGGAATGTTACAAACTGAGAATGACCACTTCTCTGTTGGGAACATGTGACAGGAGAGCATACTGAACGCAAAGGCTTTTAGAAACACGTTTTGGAATTTGAATAAAATAGCTAGGATACACTAGGCTCTGTAAGGTGGTTGGGCAAGAGGTCGACTGTAGGTTTTGCATTAAGAAGTATGACAAGTAAAGTAAAAATATTCAGAGATCTAGGCACTTTAAAAAAAAGGTTCTTTTTACCCCAAGGAAGTTAGGCTTTCTTCTAGATCAGTTTATCAAAGATACCCAAATAGAAAGTGTTTCCATGCGTCTGAAGAGTAATAATTGTTACTGCCTCTAAGAAGACAGGAAGTCAAAAAGATCAAGTAAAGGGTCATGAAGTTAAAACCAGCTTCTTGTTCTTTTCTGTATTTGGGTGAGAATGCATTTTTGTGGAAAATGCATATCTGGGATTTTTCCGTTTCCTTGTTTTTGAGTGCAACTGGACTTGGCAGTCTCTTTGCTGCTTATTTCTGTCAGGAAAATCGAGGCTTAAATTACTGTGAATGAGCAACATGCAGGGAGAAACTCAAAGAAGGCATTTCATATATAGTGCTTAAGGCCATGTATGCCCCAAAGGGAAGAATTTTAGGAACTTTTGAACACTAGCAAAGTGTTTTAAATGGTAATTGTCTTTGCAAGTTATGTCTAATAATCAAGGTAAAACATTTTAAGTTGCTCATTTTTATTATTTACTAATACTGGAATGCAAGCATTGGTAGTTTCATGAAATGCTAGTAAGAATTGTGAAGAGATCTGTTAAAATTTAGAGGAGAGATGTTCCTGGCATTTGGAAGTCTGGGAGGAACATTGTGTATTTTTAGAAAGATTGAGATCAATCCTTTATTTTGAAAGAGAGCCTGTAAGTGAAAAGGAATTGCAACCGTTAATGAAAAGAGTTCATGTAAAATGTTTGAGCTTCTTGAAAGCAAGGCTAGGAAGGCGAAGTTTGGTATCAGTAGAGTTCCAACTGGTGCATTCAGAATTTATCACTGCAGTGATGGTTTGTATTTGCTGCAGAGAGGTTCCTCTAATTGCTGACTTAGGCACACAACCTTGGTCCTTCAGGCTCTGTTTTTTTCACCTGACAGTTTTGTCTGTCAGTGTGTGTCCCATCCAGAATGCCTGTCTGCCTACCCTTTTCTCATTCCCTGCAGGACTGAGTTCCCAGACATAATCCACAGCGTATGATGAATTTGCACTAACTAGCAGGATGAATGACTCTTGTAAACATTAACTAAGCATGGACATGAAAAATGTGTTTTTGCACTAGATAGTTGCTTGAAGTCAGGATGACATTTTAGCAGTGCGTTTTTGAGATAAAAAAAAGCAAGAGGTACTCTGCTGCTGACTGCATTTATTATTAAGTGGAGGGTTACAATTTCACTTTTCCTATGAAATCTTTTCTACTAGGGTCTTAAATAGGTAAAAAGGGATGGGAAACACTGCATTTGTTGATTTGTCTTGTCTCATTTTGCTCGAGATTATCATAGTTGTCTTCATATGGTTTCTAACCCATGTAAATGGGAGATACACTTCCTTGTAGTATGTGTATGTTTATATTAGCTCCAAGGGAGTTGCCATATTGTGATAATTACTAAATCTTACATTTTTTAATTTAGTTATGAATTGATATTTGAATCTGTATTTGATCTCAAAGGGTCAGTGGCTTAAGGGGTTTTAATGTCAAATTAAGTTAACTTTTCCAGAGGCAGATAGGGCTGCTGGAGAGCAGAGGGTTCTTCTTACCCCTCTCCTTCAAAACTTGAAAATTTGTTGCTAGTGGCAATTCTAGGATACTGAAGCAACAACAGTATGCTTTCTGAATATGTCTTAGATAGACTAGAGACACTCTAATTTAACATGCTAAAGAGAAAGGCAGACATTAAATACTACAACACAAAAAGAAAGTAAAAAATTAATTTCTATTTATACGCTTGTGAGTCATTCTGTTAAAAGTAATCCATCACACAGCCATAGTCAAGAGAAAGAAGGCAGCAAAATAGTGGCCTTTTATGGCCTGCCAGCATTTTGTGTCAGGTTGCCTTATTGATCAGCAGTGGGGGTACCTGCACACAGACAGAGGAAGGAGTTGTGCAGTGTGAGAAGGGACTCCTGCTGCAAGAGCATTTGAAGAAGGTGACGCTTCATGTGTGGGTTTTGAGACTGGCTTATTTTTTAATTAGGTTTTTATGTTGCAGTCGAGCAATATTCCTTTTCTGACTGACTTCAGGTGGAGGTTTCATTTTGACGTGTTAGGATACATATATAAATTCTCCACTGATCAGTACCTAATCCATGGATTTATGACAGCTGTGTTTCTCTTCTTTAGCTCTTTGGAATTTCTCCATGTTTTGTAGCCAAAAGCTCTTGTGGGAGCTACTGATGAGGCTTGGGCGTTGCCAGAGCAGCAGTGGGAGACTGAAACACAGTGTAACCACCCCCATACTTATAAAATCTAGTCCCTAGGAAATGCAGGAAACAGTGTCAGGCAAACAAGATGCAAGGAAAGGCTCCTCTCCATAGGAGACCATTGCACTGGCTGAGTGGAAGTGTCAAGTACATGCAACTGAGGAACGGGGCACCAGTCCGTGATGTCTAGGACAGACTCAGTGCCTGGTGCAGAAGGGTACGGGGTGGCTTCATCCCCACTTGTAGTAGTGAACACTCCCTCAGGTATGGTCTGGTCACTCATTCCCTGCAGCTGCTGGAGTCACTGCATCAGCTGTGTCAGAGGGCTCCACCCAGCCAGACCTGATGGTAGATGTAGCTCTTCCAGTCTCAGGTTGCCAGGAATGCCTGATGCCTCTCCATGAGGCTGGGGCTGACAATTATCCCTTCTGCAGAAGGTGTGTTGTTGCTGACGGACGGTGTTGCCTGGTCAAGGAGATATGGGCTGAGTTAAGCAGACTGTGCAGGATTTGTGAGAATGAGTGAGAGATTGGAAGGATGTTCTTAGATGTCCTACGGTCTCGAGACTCTCAGCCTCCCATTGCAGTGGAGATGCAGGTGGGCTCTGTACGTGGTCAAGCAGTAAGTCAAAAGTCTGTTCAATACAAAGGCTTGAAGCTGGTCACTGTCCCTACAAGTTCAGTTGGAGTTGGAGCTGGCCAGCACTGTATGGGACATAAAAAGAGCTCTTTTAAATTACATTAATATAAGCAAAAGGCAGTGTTGAAATAACATGGGCCCGTTACAGGATGAAAGTGGTTGCCCTCACAAACAGGGACATAGACAAGGCAGAGATACTCAATTCTTTCTTTGCTTTGATCTTCAACACCAGTGATTGACTGGGGGGACCCAGTGTCCTGAGCTGGAGAACCATGGCTGTGAGAATGATAAACTCCCGGTCGACCCTGAACTTGTGCAGGATCTGCAGTGGCAGCTGGATCCCAGTAAGTCTATGAGACGTGATAGGATTCCTCCAAGAGTACTCAATGAACTGGCTGATGTCATCACAAGACCTCTCTCAGTGATTTTGAAAGATCTTGGGAATCTGGAGAGTCCCAGTCAACCAAAAGCTGGTAAACGTTGACCCAATTTTTGAGAAGGGCAGAAGGAATGACCCTGGAAACTACAGGCCTGTCAGTTTCACTTCAGTGTCTGGTAAAATTCTGAAGATGATTCTGGGAGTTACTAAAAACCACCTGAAAGTCATCACAATCATCAGTCACAGCCAGCATGGCTTCATGAGGGGAAAGTCGTGCTTGTCAAACTTAATTTCCTTTTAAGGCAAGATAATCTACCTAGTTGATCAAGGGAAGCCAGTTGGTGTAATCTTTTTGGATTTCGGTAAGGCTTTAGATACCGTCTCTCACAGTATCCTTCTGGATAAAATGTTCAGCACACAGCTGGATAAACATGTCCTGCAGGGGACAAGCAGCTGGCTTGTAGGTTGGGTGCAAAGGGTTATAGCAAATGGGGTGACTTCAGGCTTGCAGCTGGTCACTGTTGGGTTTCTGCAAGGCTCCCTTTTAGGCCCAATGCTCTTCAATATCTTTATAAATAACCTGGACACAGGACTCCAAGAAATACTAAACAAGTGTTCTGGTGATACTAAATTGGGAGGAACTGTTGATTCCCTTGAGTGCAGAGAGGTCCTGCAGAGAGACCTTGAGAAATTAGAGAACTGAGGGATTACCAACTCTATGGAGTTTAACAAGGGCAAGTGCTGGATTGTGCATCTGGGATGGGGCAGCCCCATATGTATGTACAGACTGGGGAATGAGGTGCTGGAAAGCAGTGCCACGGAAAGGGACCTGGGGGTCCTGGTCTATTGCAAGGTGAATGTAAGTCAGCAGTGCCCTGGCAGCCAGGAGGGGCAACCATGTCCTGGGGGGCATCAGGCAAAGCATCACCAGCTGGTGTAGGGAGGGGATTGTCCTGCTCTGCTCTGCACTGGTGCAGCCTCACCTTGAATATTGTGGTAGTTTGGGGCACTGCAATATGAGAAGGATATAAAGCTATTGAAGGATGTCCAAAGGAGGGCAATGAAGGTGGTGAAGAGTCTAGGGGGAGAACCTTACCAGGCATGGCTGAGGTCACTTGGTCTGTTCATCCTGGAGAAAGAGAGGCTGAGAAGAGACAGCACTGTGATCTTCAACAACCTCATGAGGGGCAGCAGAGAGGCAGGCACTGGTCTCTTCACTCTCATGGCTAGTGACAGGATTTGAGGACATGGCGTGAACTGAGGGGATGTTTATGTTGGATATTAGGAAAAGGGTCTTCCCCCAGAGGGTGGTTGAGCACTGGAAGAGGCTCCCCAGGGAAGTGGTCACAGCACCAAGCCTGTCTGAGCTCAAGAAGTGTTTGGACAATGCTCTTAGGCACCTGGTGTGATTTCTGGGTCTGTCCTGTGCAGGGCCAGGAGTTGGACACAATGATGCTGGTTGGTCCCTTCCAACTCAGCATATTCTGTGATATTAACGTTATAATGCTTTAGTGGTGACTAAAAATACGGGTAAGGTGCAAGCTGCTGAGTGTGTATCTATGTATTTTCTTCTCATGGGTCTGTTTTTCCATGGACTTTTTTTGTTGGTGGTTTTTTTTGTTTTGTTTTTGGTTTGGTTTTTTTGTGGTGTTTTTTTGTTGTTGTTGTTGTTTTGTTTTTTTCTGTTAACATTTTTCCCCTCTGCACACCTGTAATGGTTGACTCGTCTGGGATGTACAACTCTGCAAGAAAAACAGTATTTGAGGAGGAAAACGTATTCCTTTGGCATGTTCAGTTAAGATTGAGGTTTCCCAGATAGAATTGGCTTCTAGTTTACTGTCTTAAGAATGCTTTAACAGAATTGCATGTGTTTGAGAACAAAATTTCATTTTGGACTCACTTTCAGAGCTTGAAATCAGTTACTTCTGGGAACTTGGTAACTCCGTGTCAGGGAAATGCTATAAGAGCTCCTTCTAAACCTGGCAGACTTTAGTGCTTTGTCTTGGATGTGATTTGACATAATAGTAGGCTGCTACTGGGTCCCCTCAGCTCTGCCTTTGGAGATGTGCTCTTCCTCTGATGCTGGGCTGGGGGGTGGCATGGTAAGACTGCAGTTACTTGCTGTATGAAATGGCATTTATTTATAGTACCCGTTGTTGTGAATGGAAGAAGACAGTGTTCCTTGGCATTTTACTTGGAGTTTGAGTGTGCATTCAAGCCCAAGGTGGCCTCCAAAAGGCTAGTAAGCAAGATAGGAATGAAAAATTCGTTCTCTGTGTTGCTGTTTGTCTGAGGTTACAAAAGTTTCAATGTCTTTTCCAGGAGGTGTTTTCACTGGTGCTTCTATTAATATTATTAATATATTAATGTAGGATGGTATCTTTCAAAGGAATGGTAACAGTCCCAAGAGGAATGATAATTTCATTTGATAGTGACCAGATGTAGAAACTGTGATGTAGAAACGTGCTTGTGACATGCCAGCACTCTCTTTGTGCATAAATTTTCTAGAATTGGAGATTGTAGTACAGTTTTGCACTAGAATAAGAACACAAATAGCACTTTTCATGTAAAGCAAAGCTGTCCCTGGAAGTATGCATTAACATTTCTTGGAGTTAGTTAAAAATGTATCTCCTTATGCTCTGTTTCCTTCTGGATTTGTAGACTTTGTTTCTAAAAGCAGGAAGATGACCTCTGGCATAATTAAAAATAATTATTAAATTACAAATAATCATGACTGTTAAAATTTAAAAGTATTCAGAAGTATAACCCAGTTAGAATCTTACTTGAAATATGCAACATCGTTTTGTTTCTTGAGTGAGAACTTCAGAGTTGTTTTGATCTTTCTTCTGGTTTTGTTGCTTTTTTGTATGTGTGTGGATTTATTTAGAAAGCCTCCATTTAAGGCTGTCTCCAGTTCAAAGAGCTCACTGTTAGAAGACACCTGTCTAATTAAGCTAAATTTGCATTTGGGAAAAAAGAGCAGGCAAGAGTTCAGCTCATAAAGCAAACACCATTTGAACAAACGAGAAAGAGATTCAAATAGCCGAGTCTTTAAGATAATTAATAACAGCTGGAGGAAACTTGTGTATAGAGATTTCAGACTTTAGACTCCACAGCACCTGCAAGCCTCACCCAGGAGCATGACAGATTTTGCCTTGTGGAGCTGGAGAGAAGCATAGCTGGAGCTCCTTCCAGAGGGACCCACACCTGCTTGTAGACTTCCTAGAGCTCACATCTCTTACTGGGCTTTACAGCATATTTCTTCTGCTGCTTACCTTCCCCCTTGCTTCCTCTTTTTACCTCTTCAAATTGAAATTCCCTGAACAGCCTCTGTGGACATGTCAGGAGGTTCATAACATTGTTAAAATATAGTTTATTCCATATTTTATTTTACTAAATGTATGAAAAGTCATTTAACCTGATTTTAATTGCTTTTGCTGTTTGCAAAAGAAAAAATGTCTCTGGTTGTGTTGTCTGAAAATTGGAAGGGGAGTTTGTTTTCCCCTCAGACTGAGGTAGCTCTTAGCTTAATCTGACCAATTTTGTTCACCCTCCCAATTTTTTTTTGTTTGACACAGTCTGTTTTTCTTCTGCGACAGTGCTTTCCTAAAGGTAGGAGAATCCGGGTGCAGGTTTTAACTACATTCAAGGAAAAGCTCTGTTTAACTAAAAGTAGTCACCTGCTGTTGTATGCCTGTTCCTCATGGGGGAACATCAGCATTTCTTCAGGTAATCTGCAACAAATAGGCTGCAACACACTCTTACCCATTACTTGATAATAAAAACATATTTTTTCTCTATGCAGGTTTTGGATAAAGAGGCCTGAAGTCTGTTTTGGTTTTTAGTAATGGAAATTAATAATTTGTCGAGGAAAAAAAAAGGGAGTGTCTCCAGATGAAGTGGCTGCATGAGGACAGACCCACAGTGCCTGTGTGTTCCCTCTGGCCAGGAGCAGTTGCCTGGGGAGGAGCCCAGAGCTGGGCTGTGATGTGCTGAATGCTGTTCCAAACCCAGCCATCTCAGGCTGTTGGGCTTCACGAGTCAAAGGGGCTTTTGTATTAGCTGTCAGTCAGTTTTTCATCTGTGAGTTTTTCTGAGCCCTATTAGAGCTTAACTGACTTATCTGTGATATCCGAGGAAGAAAGGTGGCATTAGTTTTTAACATCATGTTGCATGACTAATTTTTTTTCCTTTGGATTTTCTGTCAACTTGGCTCAGTTCGTGTAGGGAGAGGCAGTGGACAGCTATTTCCTATCTGCCTTCTCTGTGCCTCTCAAGATTTTGTAGCTCTCTGCTGTCTCTTTTCCTGGCTGAAGAGTTTTGGTATGTTAGATGCTTCCCATATGGAAGGCATTTTGTGATTTTAATCATCTTCACTGCTCTTGTTTTACCTTTTCTGGAACAGAGGGATTGCAAAGGACCCCGCAACATCAGCAATGAAAAAAATGTACAGTCCTTCCTGAATTTCTCATGGTATAATTTTCCTGGCATTTTCAGGTTTTATTGTTAGGGAAATTGCTTTTATTGTTGGCTCTTCCCCAGTGGGAACATGGAGCAACATGTCCGTGATGGAGAACAGTAAAATCAAGTTGTCTGTAATTTTGTGTTTCATAACAGTGGGCAGTTGATTTTTTGTAAGACTCCATGCAGGGTTTTGACGTATTTTGCTTCATTTTCACTGTAGAGGAGAAATGCTTCAGCTTTTCTTTTGTCTTTTACTAAGCATTTCCTCTAAAAACAGGCTAAAAATTGGATTCAATTGTATTTTGATTGACCTTTGCTGTAAGTTTATTTTTGTCCGTTGAAAAGGCAGTAATTGAAAGACAAAACATGCTGGCTAGTGTTTGCTAATTGTTTGTAGTGTTTGTTTCAGTACAATTATAAGGTTTGTCATCGTAGCCTGTGGAGATGGTCAGTTCTCTGCATACCTGCTGACGGAATACTGCGAGCCTAGAAATGGTGTGTCATCTTCTTCTGTTAATGATGTGTTTACACTTGGATGGTGATGAATAACCTAATGGTGGTAGACCACAGAGTACCAAGTGCTTACTTCAGAAAAAAAGAAAAACAAATTTAATATTTATCTCTGCTTGCGTTACCTAGTGCATGTCATTACATAACGACATTTTAGGAAAAAGAAAGAGTAATAGCTTGAAATAACACAGCTGTTGAATAGCTTGTTTTGTTATGATAATATTTGACAATTATATTTCTGAAAAGGAAATGGAGGTTTCGTACACGTTTATTACTCACAGCTTTCTTAATGGCTGGATTTTTAGTATAAATGATGTCTTAAAAGTCCACTTATAAGAAAAAATAATTCACATTCTAGCAAACTCTATACTGGAAAAAATTGAAATCTAAGCTGAATAAAATATGTATTCATGCCATAAAGTGAAAATGAAGATATCGAAGCATTCAGCATAGCTTATCTTTGCAGTTCAGTAAAGGGCTACTAAGAAATGGCAAAACTAGAGTTCTCTTATTGACTGATGTCCTACCTAACACTGTGAAAGTGTGTATTGGCAGAAGAGCGAGATTGGTGATGCCAAGATGAGTTAATTCAACTTGTAGGCAGAATTTAAGCAGCCAAGTCAAGTGTTGGAAATTTGATCTTTACTTATACCCCAGAAAAGTAAAAGTGAGCAAAAGGAAAGAACAATAATAATCTCTTCGTAAAAATCCTAAACTGAAGGAAAAAAAAGGCAAAATAAGCCAAGAGTTCAGAATTAGCAGTCAGACTGATATAATTCAGTAGTGTTTCTTTCTTTCAGTCATCTTTCTGTACTAATATTGGATTGTTCCAAAAGGTGCAAGCAAAGCTAAAAGGGCAAATCAAAGATCTTTCTCAGTTTAAAGCAGTGTTTTGTTTTTTGCAGATAAAAATCATAAATAACTCCAGAAGGAAATAGGTAATATCTTTCCTTCCTTCCTGATGTCCACAAAGGGGAGTAGGAAAACACTCCTGAATACCAAAATCAACTAGGATTGAAGACAGGAAAAAAATAACCCTTTTCAAACCAAAATCAAGTATAGTAGCTTGAGAAAGACTCAGAAGCAACCCTGCCTTTTTAACCTATTTGCCTAGGAATAAATTTTGCCTTTTTTTTCTTTTTTTAATCTTCTTTCTGTCAGAGGGAGATTCTTGGTATTACTTGATGTTTGAAAATGAGTGACAAAATGTGTGAATCTCAGTTCCAGAAATGTTTCTGAATATCTTTAAGATATTACTTTTATCATGTGATGAAATAGACCAAGTAGTTGTTACTTTAAAGGACAAAATTAGCACAATTCCAATGGGTGTTTGAACTTTCAACCCTGGTACTACATTGCCCTTCCCTACCCTGGCCTTTTCTACAGTTGTACCATCTCTTGTGACCAAAATAATAACATGGAAACTTGTGGTCAGAATAAAGTAAAATGATGGTACAGCAAGGAGTCCAAGCACTCTGTTCCCTGGCACACAATTCTTTCAGATATATTGAGGAAGTGTAGACTGTTTTACTGTGCATTCTTTTTCTTGCTCATAGAATCATTTAGGCTGCAAAATAAGGTAATTGAGTCTAGCCGTTAGTTTTTAAGTGTTCTTAGTTCTTGATCTGTGTATCCAAAACAGTCTTGTGCCCAGCAGGTGAGGTTTTAAGGTTTGTAATTGTAGATCCTTATATGATAATGTATTAAAGATTTCTGCCAATATTGGGCCAGGCACGGGCGTTGTCAGCTTGTTGACCCCATGAAACCAGGCTCTTGGAGGGCTAGTAATTAGGTTGTAGTGAGAGTAACTGGTCAGAGCATCTGGAAAACTTCCCATTTGTGATGTGCTTTCTTCACAATGTATCATATAGAGATGTCTCTTAGTAGCCAAACAGGAAGGCAAAAAAACAGCATAATTTATGTAAGTAGGAGCACATGGAAATATATTTATTGTTTATCCCTACTCTCTCTTCTGTTCTGTCCAAAGCTTTATGTAGTTAAAATGGTGTAAATTTATTTATCTGGTTAGATTTCTCATCATAACTTAGATACTTTATAATTTAGTTCAAAATACTCCTTTTTAAATCTGACCACTTTCGACTGAAGAATTTTATTTTCTGAGAGGGGTAGCAGTCACATAAATTTGATATGCATACAACTTGCAGTGATGTCCTTTAAAGCAAAGGCATAACAGCAGCTGCTGTGCAGGTGGTGAATGTTGCCAGTGGAATTTATTTATGACCAACTGTGTTCTCTTCGACACCAAATGCTTGCTCTGTCTGTCTTGAACAATTGCAGTGTGTATAAAGAAAAAGGGGGAATTATGAGGAAGAGGACTTAGGAGTGGGATAAATATAAATACAGTTTTTACTCATGATCAGGGAAGTATTTGAATCTTAATTCTAGATGCTGAAAAATTAAATTTCTGTATTTTTATCATTTTAATGAAAATACTGTTAATATGGTGTTTTTCAGACATGTTAGATTTGAAGCAGATATAAATGTTAAATTATAGCAGCTTTTGCTGGCACAAATGCTGTAAGTTACTTTGAAAATGTATTTAGCAAGTATATATTTTTTATTTGTAAGAAGTATGAATCCAAAAAATAACTTCATCAACCTGTTTGGAGAAGACTTTCTTAATTGCTTGACAAACAGGTACCCTTCAACTCTGAACTCAAGCGTATTGAAAATACTCAGTGTTGAAATGTGATTAGTTCATAAGTGTTTAGAAATACCAAGTACAGCCTTATTCAGAATAGGATATAAAATATATTTCACTACTTTGGTTTTTTTTTTCTAAATTGGAGCTGCAGGACTGAAAAACATCTCTTGGTTGACTGTGTTGAGCTTTGGTGTTTTTGTGTCGCTGTTTGTTGTTGTTTATTTTTTTGTTTTTTATTTTGTTTTTTTTTTTTAATTAGCACATATTAAAGCATGTGGTATGTGTTCTGGGAGCACATCATACGCTACCTAGGAAGATTAATTTTGTTCTCGTACTTTCTAATAGCTGTTTCCAATATTTTGTATACTGATACAGCTTTCCATTGTCTTGGCAGCAGCTACACATGAGGAGAAGTGCATTAAGATTTGGGTCAGTGTCGCTAGAAGATTGTTTCTTGCTATGTATTAACGAGATCTTTCTTACTTCATTTAGCAAGCAGGAGCATTTCAGTAACTTGATATTCTTTATTTTGTTTCTCTTCCCAGTTGTGCTCAGGAGGTGGGTCTAATGTCTCATTTGCCGGTCAGGAATTTTAAAACTTTGTCCGTATCTGATTATATATTTCCTGTATCTTTTCCAAGCTGTTCCAGCAAGTCCAAATTCACTTGAGACCTGCTTTTCGTTTGCTCAGGTGCCTCTCTGTCCACCCCTCCCTACAGTCCCCTGGGGGTGTGAAAGACGGCGTTGAGAACACGGGATGTTTCACTGGTGTTTTCCATCCCCTCGGCAGGGCTGGGTCACCCCTGTGAGGAAGCTCTTGACTAAGTGAGGTCTCTCTTGCACTTTCAGGCCAGAGCCTCAGCAGAAAGCTCCCTCTGCACCTCCACCTCCACCGCCGCCCCCTCCGCCGCCCCTGCCGGAGCCCACCCCGCCAGAGCCAGAGGAGGAGATTTTGGGGTCCGACGATGAGGAGCAGGAGGATCCCGCAGATTATTGTAAAGGTGTGTGCAGTTCCCCAGGGCTGGGGAGGAGGAACGTTGCCAGGCGGGTCTTGGTTCTGGTTCTTGGGAGATTTTTAAAGAGCTGGTCTTTAATTGTGGAATTTATTTACGCAAGAATTAGGAACGTTTCAGTCCAGATGCGTAATTGTCTTTAGCTTCAGTTTTTTACGTAGCCATAGCTTATTTATTATTATAAAGCTTATTTATTATTATATTATGTTTTTTAATAAATATACAAATACTGCCTCCCTGTTTCCCTCCTGATGTCCTAGTTAGAAGAATAAAAAATAAACTTTTCTTGATTGACGTGAGTTGTAAGAGAAACAAAAACACCCAAATCAAGACAAACAACCCCTCTCACACCAAAGGGTTCTAAAATGCCTTGATGCCTTTAACAAAATTACCTACATTTTTTTGGAAAACTATCTTGTTTTGCTGTTCTTCCACCTGCACTAGCCTGAGATGTTACATGCTTCTTTTCCATGTCTTTCACAGCCCTCAGCATTGCCCGAGGCCCTCTACATCTTCATTTTAAGTCAATTTCCCTAATTTTTGTATTGGTCATATTAATTTTTAAAATGTTGTTAAATGCATAAAAGCGTGACTGCAGTACAACAGTGTCAATACTTAAGTTTAGTTTAATGTCACTGCTAAAGTTGCAAGTCTGTCCCCACTAGGGTAAAATATATAGTATACTTACTGAAAAACCATAAAAAACAAATCTATCAACTCTGGGTTTTCTGTCATTGTAGATTTCAAGAATATGAATATACTTTAGGAAACATCAAAGTTTTATCACTTCAGATTAATGCTTTTGAACAGCCAAAAAGCACTCTATGCACACTGACTATATCTAGTATTCTGTATTCCTCATACCAAGAAACACTTTGTATGTCAAATACAATAATATCTTCTTAATCAGAAGTTTCTGTGTAACCCTGGAGATCTTCTATTTTAAGAATCCTCTCTCCCAGCCTGGAGTAAGTGTTTTGCATTTTCAAGTTTAACAATGGAAAGTGACTGTTTTGTTTTGGTGTAGGAAGTTTTATTAATACATGATATTTCAGTTGGCTTACAAATGCCAGTAGTGAAAGTCAAACAATAAACTCAAGCTAAATGTTGAAGTCTGTAACAGGGAAAAGAAAAACATGTTGCCAAAGTATGCTCAGGTGTTTTGTTTTTTTTTTTTAATTATTTTTGTTGCAGCACATTTGTTCCTTAAGTTAATTCTTTTGATGCCTGTAACATTTTCCATCAGTGGGTAAGGATTTGTGTAAACATCTGTATTTCCTTGGGATTAAGCTTTTTAAGGTCTTGAGTTAATTCGTTCCTGAAATAGGAGCTGCATTTAATTTCAAACAATCTATTGTCTGTGTTCAAGTATCTCTTGGAAAATGCCACCATCTGCAGAAGCTAGATCATAAAAAAAGAGTCTAACAAACAAAAAAAATAGTCTTAAGTTGACAGCCTGCTTATGAGTTACCTGTTTAACTAGAGCAAGTCAGGAGTGAGATCTGTGTGCTTTTAAAATGAACTGCATGTTACACTAAGAACACTCGTAGGATTCCTGAAAAATTAAAGGGAACTTCTATATGCATAAAAGTTCTTCTGAATTCTTCTGATCCTGAAGCTTTGAATTTTTTAAAGTATATTACAGATAGTTCCATCTTTGTTTCATTTGGGTGTCATGATCATTTTTTGTTTCTACAAGAGCAGTGCTTTTGTTGCTCCAGTGGATGTTACTCACTTTCTGACCCTAATTTCCTGTAAGACTGAGCAGTACATTTCCTTCTTTTAGTTTGCTGGGGTTGAACTGAAGATCACTACCAAGATCTGAATTGAATGGCCAGATTGGGATGATCTGGGGCTATAGAGACTCTTTGTGTATTTTATATTCAGTATAGGGAACAGCTAAGTTATTTGGTAAGGAATTCCAGGGATGGCTTTTAGATACATTACTTCTGTTATTTTTAAGAGGTGCTATGTGAGTTTGAGCATCTCTTTCTGTTTTGGGTAGCCTAATCTGTATTTATAGGGTGGAAGAGAAAGATTTGGAAATTACTATTTATTACTGAAGTGTTTCTTTTATTCCTAAATTTATCTTCAAAATTGCAGTCTTCCAGGATCTTTGAGCACAGAGTGTATCATCTCTTCTCAACCCCGGTCTGAAATTTCATAGGAGGGCAATCTTGATGGAGGATTGTATAATTCTTTTAATGAGTTCAACATAGGACCTGTTAACTGTACCTCCTGATGAGTGTTTTTGTTAATACTTTTATTTTTAAGGGTTGTTACTGTGTGCTGGGCTTGCATCTTGGCCACATTACATGGTGGTTAGTAAATAGTCATGGTAGTATTTTTAATCAGGAAATTGGATCAGTTTGAATTAGCACCTGATGTGAAAGGGGCAACCAACAGCAAACCAACCTCTGTTCCCCAGGGGCTTCCTCCAGGGCCTGTTTAAATCTGTGACATTACTTCTCTTTGTGTCACTGAACTTACATTAAATGCTTCTCAAGTATTTATTTGTTAAAGGAATGGAAATACCAGAAGTCCAACCACATGATTTTTCAGTGGGTACTCAGACAGTGAAGTGAGGTTTTCTTCTTCTCCGAAAAGCTTTGAAACACTTGGAGATTTTTTTCAAGAGCCTGTTATGTCATGGATGTAACTGGAATTTTTTGCTTCTCTGATCATCTTCCTTGCCCCCTGGAGATGTCTCCCATTCATCCCTTTTACAAAGGGAATAATTCCCTATACAAACATGGAATGAGCCAGCTACAATTACCAATACATTCAGGAGACATTCAGGAATAATGATCTCATTTTTCTGACCCTCTTTCTTGTGTGCATGTATCTAGATAGCTGTGAGAGAGACTTTTTTTTTCTGTGTGTGCTGCAGTGAATAGTACAACAGGGTTTGGGGTTTTTTGGTAACAGCAGTGCCACTGATACATTATATACTTTAAAATGCCTGTATTGTTTTTTTTCCAGAAGTACATAATTTGTCTCAAACCATTAATTTTGCATAGATGCTTTTTTGTTACTGTATTTAGATATACTTTCTGTATCATGGAGAACTGAAATAATTACATTGATCATAGGATGACACCAGTTTTTAAAATGCATTTAACTGTGTTGTTACCTGATTGTCCATGACCCCTAAGTCTGTATGTTGCTGCTGTGAATAATCGGGGAGTAATGTGTACAGGAATGGTAACTGATTATTTCCAAAACTGCTCCTGTTGTGACTTAGGACAGTGGAAAGTATGTTCTGTAATATATATACTCAGGGAATATACTACCACTGTTGGCATCTGTCACATATGCTGGTGTATTGCTATAATTAGTTATGACAGTGGTGTAGGGACTGAAATAACATAGTTTTTACATATATAGTGTTGTTATGCTTGCAACATGTATAGTTTACTAAAATAACTTATCAACCCCCAGTTTACTAACTTGACATTGGTGTCTTTGTCTCATTTCCTCTGTATGATGTTTCTGTCTGTGATGAGAAGCAATTATTGCAAGTTTTTGATTACTTTGATGCACAAGTATGTCAAAAGGTGTCTGCAGAGGCAGACTTATAAGGCATTTATTTGCCTAAACTATTCTTAGAAACGTGTTTTTACCTGTATTTAAAGTCTTCATTGTTGAGTGTTACACTGTTAAAAAAGCAAATATTTTGCTCAGTGCAAAAAAATTCTTTCTGGACATTGTTTTATATACTTGAAGGCCCACTTACACCATTCTGGCAGTGCAGAAGGCAACATGAGTTGTGAGTGCTTTCATATATGTCTGAAGCCATATAACTGTTAGAGAATGACTTAATAGAACTAGATATTTAGGAAAATTGTGAGGTGTTCCAGAAATAATCTAAGTGTTGATTTTTAAAATCTGTTTGCAAAAACCATAAAGAGGTGTTAAAATTAGATGTTAAAATAATTTTAGTTTTTTTTAATTCTATCTGTTTGGAAAAGAAGGATTGTTGTATAGAGAATAATGTTTCATACTTTGCACTGTTTTCATGCAGTGATACAGCAGCAAAAACTCAGATCAGAAGAAATGATACAGTTATGATGAATTATGTAGAAGTCTCTTACTTAAATTTTTCTATCGGGTCGTCAGACTTGATTCATTTCACAGATGCAAACTTTTTCAGTAATGGAAAAATAGAATTTCTGTATGTTCTCTTAACCTTCCATTCACATCTATGACTTCATCATCCTAGATAGCTTTATAAAAAAATTTACCAAGTAGTAATATTTTTTTGTTTGTTTTAAATCAGTCAATAACTGTCTTAATTATTGTATTTATCCAGATTGTTAAATATCTTCATCAGCTTTTACTGGAAGGATGGTTAAAAAGACAAGTTAAAGTTTAGTTTTGCTTTTAATTTTTCTATCAGTGCAGATTCGTGTCTGTGTGTTTATTCAGCAAAATTTCTGTAATAATGAAATTACAATAGTGTTGGTCTTCATATGTGGCTGATACTGTTTCTTTTTGTAAATAGACAGCATAATAGTCAACACTTACTCTCAGTAAGTCCATGTCCCCCCTCCTTTCCTGGAGAGTAAAACCAGTTGTGTGTTCCAAAAGTGATCTTTTTTTTCCTTTGGAACTAAGGAGTTCCTGCTTGGCAATGTGCACATCCTTACCGAGGCTGGCAGAGCTCAGCAGTGGAAATGAAGGTATCTTTTTAGGTTGCTAGGTGAGTTGTCCTGGCAGCTTTCATGAACGTTTCCTTCCCAGTGCTGGAGAGGTGGGGATGTCTTCCCCAGGGGCAGTCCTGAGACTTGCACTGTCCTGGTCCCCCTGTAATGCCTTGTACTGCTCCTGAACTAGGGCTGCCTTTTTCCTTTGCACTTTATCTGCAAATGTCTGTATACCTAATGATTGGTGAAATGAAACATGATGTGTGACAGTAAGTGTACAGTTCTTGCAGGTTAAAAGTTTAAAGGCTGTTCTCGCATCACGGTCTTCATAGATTTGGCAAAATTTTTGTGGGAAAAGATCTAACTTCAGCACCTTGGTGCTAGGCTGGGGGAGCTGAGAGTGCTCTGTCCATGCTACCCAGGCACATCAGACTCATTTTGAGCCTGGTGGACCCTCCTGACCCTCTGCAGTGCCATAAACGGGAGGCAGGTGGACAGGGAAGTGTGGGAAGGCAGTGTTCCAGAGCTGAGACTTGTGCTGCCCGTCTGGAATTGTTGCTGTCACTTGGCTCAGACCTGCCCTGCCAAGAGGAACACTTGTGAGAGCTGCTTCCCTTGTGCTCTGGCTGAGCTGTTGGAGTCTCTGCCAGCAGGATCATGTGTGGCAGTCTGGGCAGCTGCAGCCACGTGAGATGGGTCAGCTTTGGTTGAAGCTGTCAGCAAATCTCTGAGTGTCTGCTGTTTGTTGGGCTTGAACTTATTGTACATATATCAAAGCTGTGTGTGATTTAGAGTTTGTTAGACATTCCAATGTCTAATGCAATACTTTATTTAAGCTTGAGCCTTCTTTTGAATATGTAATCTTTATAATTCTGTTGTGCGGTTGTGTTAAACTTACTAATCTGCTGTGGAAGCATTTGAGAGAAGTTTATAAATAAATCCTTGAACTTCTGTTAAGACAAAAGATGTTATTAGCAGGAAAAAAATACAAATATATCCAGATTTGACATCACTGTTCCACAGATAAAAGGAGATAAGAGAGAGTCTCTGTTTTAGATCCAAGGAATTAAGCTATAAATTCACATTGTTGTCTAACTGGATACCAGTTCTAACAAGATTTTCAGGGGATTTCAAAACAAATATAGCAACTTAGATTGCAGTCTGAGGTTTTCCTGATTCTAAATGGAATAGTCAATAATGAAGGATCCTGCCAAGGGACAGTTGGGCATGACATTGTGAAGGACCAGAAAGAGACAAAGCAATGATTCCTTGGCAGCTGCTCTGAGTGTGCTGCTGGGGATGTCCTTCAGGGTTACACTGCAGCCTTATTCGTTTGCAATTCAGGCAGAATTGTGGATGTTATTGTTGGTGTGTTAAGATCGGAATAAAAGTCTTGCATGATCACTGTCTTGCCTGTGTTTGATAGGGGGAGGAACACCTTTTAAAGTACAAAGGAAATAAAAGACTTCATTACACCACCTCACACTGTTTAGAAATGTGAGCTCCAGCGTGCTGTTCTGTGGGCCTTTCTGCCTAACGAGGCTTTGGAGGATCTGTGTAGTGGTGTAAGTTAGGACTGCAGACTTTGGTAATTAAAGAGCAGTTCAGACAAAGCCCATGGCTGCCTGCTCTCTCTTCTTCCTCACTGTAAATCCCTCAGACATGAGAAAAATGTGTTGCTGCTGTGGGTCACGAGCCAAGAAGAAGAGCATCAATAAAGTCTGCATTGTTCTTAACATTTTCTCAGGAAGTGTTTTATCGCTGCTTTTATTACTAGAAAGCGAATGGGAATTAAAACAACCTCTGTTGAGATTCTGCAATCATCCAAAGTATGTTGATTGGAGAAGCTTCAAATATGATAAAGAAATAATGTAGATCTCTTCTGCACTGTCTGTGAAGTGGAAGATAAGCCCGAGGAAATACAGAACAGATGGTAATATTACCATAAATAAAAGCCATAAAAGAAAAGAGTGAATAAACTCTACAGTAGTTACAGGACATGAGTTTTTTCCCTGCAGGCCAAGCAAGGCAGAATTTTTAACATTAAAATTTTTCTGTAGATATCCTATTTATAGTACAGGACAATTTGAAGAGGATAATTTATACTACAAGAATTGCTTGAAAACCTGGGAATATTGTTTGTTTTCTGAATATTCTTTTTTTACTCATTTTTTCATGAAAGGAGGCTATCATCCAGTGAAAATTGGTGATCTTTTCAATGGCCGGTATCATGTTATTAGAAAGTTAGGATGGGGACACTTCTCTACAGTCTGGCTATGCTGGGATATGCAGTAAGAAAACTATTTATTTCCATACACTATTTTATTAATATTTTTTGCAGTAACTTTTGTTTTATGTGCATGATAAAGTTATGTAAATGTTTGCTGTCATTTTATGCAGAAAGATGACTACAGTCATGTTTTGATCTTGCTTAAGGGTGCAGTTTTTAAAGAGCTCTCAGAATAAATGTAATTCTGCTTTCTTTGACAAATTAGCTTTGTTTATTGAATTTGCATGTTGTCTTGAACATGCAAGAATAAGCTAATGTTTTTATTTCTTTTGTATCTTTAATAAAAAAAATATAATTATACCTTGATTACATGATAAAGTGTGTAAGCAGAGTCCTGTTTTAAAAAAGACATGAGCATCAAGCCAACAAAACATTCAAAAAATTAGGCTGTTAACAGTATTGTTAAAAACTCCTGTTAAGTGTAATTTCAGTATGTTTGGTCAGAATACATTAGAAATATTCTATTTAAAATTTCCCAACCTTCAAAGCATTTTTGTTTTAGCTCAGAGCATGTCTTGAAAATGTTTCTGTTCTTTTCAAGGGGAAAAAGGTTTGTTGCAATGAAAGTTGTAAAAAGTGCCCAGCATTATACAGAGACAGCCTTGGATGAAATAAAATTGCTCAAATGTGTAAGTACCACTCTTGCAATACAGTGTTCAATACCAATAATAATGAATCTAATTAATTACTATTTTAAAGTGAATTTTTTCCTAAAGTATCAGTGTTTGCATTCTTGGTTTAGGTTCGTGAAAGTGACCCTAATGATCCCAACAAGGATATGGTTGTACAGCTAATAGATGACTTCAAAATTTCTGGAATGAATGGAATTCGTATCCTTTTGAAAACATGGCATCTTCTTTAGAAATGGTCTCTTGACATAACTAAGCATATAGTTCTGGATTTTTTCTAGTCAGTCTTACTTTAAATATGTGAAGTGGAAACACCAAAATAGATGTAGATGCAAAGAGTAGTCTGGTGTATAATGCACTCCCTGGAGTGACAGTAGCTTAGCTTTTCTAAACACAGAGCAAAATTTAAAAAAAAACCCAAAACAACAACCCGTGAATCCTGTAATGGTGTAGTAGAATGACTGATAGTTTACTGAAAAACTGGAGTTTTAATGAAAACATTTGTTATAACTGAAGGTTGCAAGAAATACTGCTTTTTTCTAGACTGATAAAGAGAAAGCTTTAATGTCATGAAGAAGATTTTTTTTTTTTCCTTGTGGGAAGTGTGAGAACATGGAGATTCTTCTCTTGTTTATGTGATCATCTTTTGGTCAGGTGTTAACATTGTTTATGACAAATGTTGTAAACCTTTACCTTCAAATGCTTCCTTTAAGAAAAAAAGGGGGAAGAGGGTTAAAAAGACAGAGTAAAATAAGACTGAATATTGTTCTCAGAAAAAATCTGGATCTGTGAATATACTTTATTTTAGAGTTGAGCTAAACTGAGTTATCCTTGTTAGTTATACTAGATACTTTAGCAGCTTATTATACTGTTGTGCTTTCATTTACTGTTACAGCTGATATTTATGTATATGCTTGTTGTGTTTTGGAACCCTACTAGCAGACCTCATTGTTCATGGTGTCACACTACCAGACAGAGGCAATTCCTGCTCTGGAGGACCTAATACTACATGTTGGTGATGTGCCTTCAGTCTTCAGCAGGTCAGATTAAGGTACCTTTCACCAACTCTCATCTTCTAGGAGAGGAATGTAGGAGATGACTGTCAATCAGTCGGAATGCTCACTAGAAAGCATCTTTCCAGAGAAAAGTCTGCAAGCAGTTTTCATTCCATTCATCTGTCTCTTGACATTAGTTATGGAGCCTTTGGGTGTGTGATAAGAGAGAATGAGAGTGTGAGGTGAGGTATGCTCAGTTACACACTGGTGTCTTATCTCCTTTTCCTTTGTCCTGTTTTGATTTGTTCCCTGGTTGCTTCAGTGGTCAGCTACCATGGTAGAAAGGTGGTTAAATGTAGGTGAAGTGATTATAGTATACTTTTTTCCCTGGGTTTTATCATCAAATGAAAATGAATTAAAATATACAGTTGCAAGTAGTCATTTCAAACTGAATATAAATGATGATGATCAAAGAAATTGCTTAACACAGTGAGGCAAAGAACCCTGGGTCGGGTTTCTTGATGCTGCTATTGTGCTACAAAAAATAGGTTTAATTTATGAACTAAGATGCTTATGAAGAAATATTTTACAAATATCTGTATTTTGTCTAACTGTTCATAAAAATGTGACAAAAGCGCTTCAGATCTTCATCTAACAGCTGTACAGTTGAAGAATAATTAAAATTATTTTTAGAAATAAAAAAATTTTGATTTACTGTTTTCATTGTAAAACAGTTATATGAAATAGGGAATAAGGAAATGTATTCATAACTATACCTAGAAATTAATCTTGGCTTTTTATCAGAGCAGTTTTCCAACAGTGTTCTTAAATTCTTGCTATGATTCACATGTATACATACAACTATATCAAAGGTGAGAGACATTTCTAAGTATGAACTGTAAATTTATTAGTGATAATATTTTGAAAGCATATCCAAACATATCTTTTGGAAATATACCACTCACATTGACAAAGCTAAAAGAGACCATGTACTAGTGAAAAATAAGGATTGGGTAACTTTGTGTTAGCAGATTAAAATTGGACAGCTGATGTTGATTTATTCTATTTCAGTTTTGCCTTCATGTTGAAAACTCTGGCAGTACAGAAGTTTTTATGAGGAAAGCAAATATTCCTGCCTTACTGAGAAGTATATTTTCCAGAAAAGTACCAGTATACAGGATGGGCTGATACTGGTCTAAAATTTAAATCACATCTGGAAGTCTGTCAAAGTCCTGACTGCCAATGAAAATATGATACCAAGTGTCTTATGCATCCTGAGTTATAGGAAAAAATCTTTGGTGCAGGTTCTCTTTGGAGGGAGCAGGTAATTGATTTTAATGTTTTGCTGCTGTTTACATTTTTAAAATGCAACTTTAGTGCTACATTAGTGTCACTGAGTTGAACAGGTTGAGAGAAATAGAGTAATTTGAGAATTTTTCCATGCTTCGCTGTTTCCAGCTTCCTTTGGGCAAGTCACTAAAGATCTGTTCCTTGACTATAAATTAAAACACCATATGCTTCATGGAGGCTTAATTATTGGTTATGGAATACATTTAAAAGCTAAAGCAAGACAGAAGAGAGGTGGGTGAATCCTTTGGATGGCTAATACCACAAAATGTCATGGAGTTTCCAAAGAGGGAGAATTGTCAAGAACTATGCAGAACAGAGCTGGGAATATGCAGAGCCAGTGGCCTGCACTGTGTCTGCAAATACTCATCTTTCTCCTAGGAGCTGTAATAAGTGTTTGTAATTTTAATAATACTTTAACATGTGTTACCCTCCACTAGACTGAACATTTTTTAGCTACCTGTATATTTTAAAAATAGAATTCCTGAACATAGGCACTTCGGTGTTTTCATTAAGTGTACATTATTGTATTTGTTTTCATTTGCACTGGATATTTTCTAGAGCCTTAATAAATGTTCATTTGAGTTTAGCAACTTTTTAAGGAAAGATTCAGATAATCACATAATGGAACAAGTGTTTGGAGAGACAAGTTAAAAAATGAAGAGGGAAAGGTTACCACAAAATCAGACATTATAATGATTGTGATAAAAGTATCTCAAAAGAATATACAGCATTAATTAAATGCCATAGCATTAAATGCATAGCTCCCAATCCAGATGCAACTAAGGTGCATCCTTGAAATCCTCTGTGTTGGTACTAGAGCCTTATTTCATTTAGCTTTTAACCCTCATCTAAATGCTCTAGTAATGTGTGTTTGTAGATAGATAGTTACAGGTAGGGTTTGAGTCAAGAAGGAACAGCCTGTCAGGTCGTTAATGTTACATTTGATCTCAGTTTTGCTGCTGTGCTTAGTCTCCCCCTTTCAGAGATCCCCCGTGCTGCTTTGAAGAGTGTTCCACAAGAAGTGTGTCCACTGTGTGGGCTTCAGGCTTATTTTTGATGGAGGACTTTTGGGGCCTACTTTCTGTGAGCATGTTGGTGCTCTGGGAAGATCCTGGGGCTTGCAAGGCTGGTTTCCTAGTAGTTAATGCACAGCTTTTTGCAAACTCTGCATTGTGGACAGTCTGGCTTACAGTTAATGTTTTTCACATCAGGATAGTAAATCAGACAACAGCCACGTTTTTGCATGCCCATTCCCAACACTGAGCCTGCTCTGTCTTCTCCCCCTGCCAGTTGTCTCTCCACTACTGAGCATGCCTTAAGTTTGTCCAAGTCCTCCTAGTGAAATGTCGCAGTCTTTTTCTTCAGGTAGACATCACTTGTCTTTCTTGTGACCCTTCCTCTTTTTGTCTGCCTCTGCCATCTTACATCTTCTTTCTTGGTGCCCTCCCCTTGCCTCTCACTTCCCTACACCCCTTTTTCTCCTTGTCACTGGCAAGGCTTAACACTCTGGAAGTGCAGGGAATGGCAGGAATATGCATTGGAGAGTCTGCAGCATCAGCGGTCTGAAGTACTGTGGGCGGGTGTCCTAAATTTCATTTCTGAATGTTGTGGTGTCTTGCCTTTCTGAAATCTGTGTTGCTGTAGCTTTGCAATTTCCCTGTGTGGGCTCAGTTAATAAGCCCTGCAGAGCTGATGTGCTCTGCTCATCCTTTGTGAAGGCTGGGTGCTCTACTAGTGACTTCTGTTCGTTGTGGGGTAAAGTAATCAAGACTCTTCTCTCTTCTGAATGAACAGTTTTATAATGTTCTGAGTAGACCTGATTGGTGTGATTGGGAAATCACACACAGTGTCTCCTCTAATACAGCAATTCAGGAACATGAAGTGAGATGAAATTAGCAGCAGTTATGTTACAGTTCTTCACAAGGTGCTTTGACCTGTCATGAGACCTTTGCTCTACCTCCAGTATAGGATAGGGGATGTAGATTTTAAAACTTGAGTTAGCTTTATACATGTAAGTAGGTATTGGAGAGGAATATAAATGGTAAACTGACAGACAAGGTAAGTCTTATTTTGACACAAGACAGTGACTCTAAAATCATTCCCAAGACTCTATTTAATAAAACTTACAGAAGTTAGGTAAAGTTTCTCCCCTAACAATGGAATTCTGTATGAATGGTGTCCAAGACTGTTTAATTTGTTGAGATTTTCCTACAGCATCCCTCAATTAATAATTTTCTGTTGTTTGTATTACATTATTCTTTTCAAGGTTTTAGTATAATGCAGTTAAGATTGTAGCATCCTTTCTGATTTCCAGAGACAATAAGGTCATTTCCAGCTCGTCTGAGGATTAATTCTGTATAGTCAAATTATATAGCTTCTTGCCAGCGTGTTGTACATGGTAAAACTTAAAACTAGCTTTAATATCTGAAGATTTTGTCAATAGAAAGATAACCTACCCAGGTATATATGTGTAGAATTTAGGAAGCCTTTGAACCACAAATTACAGGAAGTTTGTACATCTTGTTTTTTCCTAATAATCTTCCCCGATACTCTACTGTTGGCCTCTGTCAGTGGACAGTAGTAAATGCTGGGTCAAATTAAATTATTTGGCATTGTAGGTCGTGAGAGATCCATTCTCTTAGTACTCTGGTTTTTGTTGTCAAGTGATTTGTAATTGAGCCTAATAAAGAAGATGGTTAGTATGGTTAATTTTCTAAAACACTGGTGTTGCACATTTTTGTTATTAAAACCTCTGCATGTAATTTAAGATTTATTAGAAACTAGAGATAATGAGCCAAATCAGTACTTTTAAGTGTTTCAAAGAGAACAAAAATGAATTAATTACTTTTTACAATTAGTCATTTAATTGTTTACCCTAATGCTGTTGTTAATGCGGAAAATATGGAGAAGGTTTGCACAATTAAAATGTTTTATTTAAATTTGTTCTACAGTTGGGTGCTGGTTTTGTATGTGTTCATATATAGTTGAAACAACTATACAAGCCATGTTCTGCTCACTTTAGGGGCTACAGTTTTCCCTCTAAACAGGTGACAGTAGCTTTAGTCAGTACACAAGCAAACATTTGTGTTGATCTCATCAACAAGTTTATTTGGAAATTATCCTTAATTAAATCCCAGATGTCTGTATGGTCTTTGAAGTACTTGGACATCATCTTCTAAAATGGATAATCAAGTCAAATTATCAAGGCCTTCCTATCCGTTGTGTAAAAAGTATAATTCGACAGGTAAGTTTTGGTAATAATTGGGTTTATTTCTTTAATTAGGCTTATTTAATTATGTTTTTCCACTGTTGTTAACAATTTGAAGGTTAGAATTATGGTACTTGAACTGAACTCCTACTAATTAATATCCAAGAGAAGATAATTTTATTGGTAATACCTCAGTGGGGTTTGCAAGAGCATCTTTCTGGGCAGCCTGCAGTTCTGCATGCTGGAGGTCTTTTGAGGGGTTGGTTTGTGTTTTTTTAGTCAAGGTTTCCCACTGATAAAGGAGTTTCCTGAGCTGCTTCAGAAAATAAAAAGTTGAAGCAATGAGTCTTTTTCCTGAATGCAAGAATATTCATTTTAAATTGCAGTTTTGGTTGACATGTCATGCTTCTTAAATAAATCATCAGAACTGTGGGAATAATACGTTACGATGATGAAGAACAACAAAAATTTTATCTCTGATAAATAGATTATGAATTAAACTAAGCTTGTTCTTTGAAAAATTGCTGTCTATCTGTATTTAAGTTTTTGTAGAGTCAGAGTGTTAACAAAGATGAAACACTGCAGAACATTTCACTGGGAAGTGTTCTTTCAAAATATGTTCTTTTGCTATGCAGGTTGCTGAGAGGTGATTGTGAGGAGAAATAGTGTTTAAACAAGGAAAAAGCTTATATCATAGAATCATTTACCTTGGAAAAGACCTCTAAGATCATTGATTCCTACCATTAACCCAGCACTGCTAAGTTCACCACTAAACTATGTCCCCAAGTGCCACATCTACATGTTTTTTAAATACCTGCAGGGATCGTGATTCCACCACTTTGCTGGGCAGCCTGTTCTAATGCTTGACAACCCTGTCAGTGAAGAAATTTTTCCTCATGTTCAATTTAAACTTCTCCTGGCACAAATCAAGGCTGTTTCCTTTGGTGCTGTCACTTGTTACCTGGGAGGAGAGACTGACCCCCACCTGGCTACAACCTCCTTTCAGGGAGTTACAGAGAGTGATAAAGTCCCCCCTCAGCCTCCTTTTTTTACAGACTTCACCTCCCTCAGCTGCTCCTTTTAAGACTTGTGCTTCAGACCCTTCACCAGTTCTGTTGCCCTTCTCTGGACACTCGCCAGCACCTCAATGTCTGTCTTGTAGCGAGGGGCCCAACACTGACTGCAGGAGTTGGTGTGTGGCCTCACCAGTGCTGAGAACAGGGGAACAGTCACTGCCCTGGTCCTGCTGGACACACAGTTGCTCATAAAAGCCAGGATTCCATTTGACCATCTTGGGCACACTGCTGGCTCATGTCCAGCTGTCTGTTGACCAGCACCCCCGGGTCCTTTCCCACTGGGCAGATTTCCAGCCACTCTACCCCCATCTTGTAGTGCTGCGTGGGATTGTTGTGGCCCAGGTGCAGAACCTGGCATATGGCCTTGTTAAACCTCACACAGATGGCCTCAGCCCACTGATCCTTCTGCAGAGCCTTCCTATCCTCCAGCAGATCACCATTCTCACCCAACATGACTGAGGCTGCACTTGATCCCTCCTCCAGGTCATTGATAAAGATACTAAACGAGACTGGCCCAACACTGAGACCTGGGCAACACCACTGGTGACCGGCCATCATGTGGATGTAAATCCTTCCACCACCACTCCTGGGCCCAGCCATCCAGGCAGGATTTTACCCAGGAAACAGTGCACTCATCCAAGCCAATGAGCCTGGTACCCTTGGGTGAATCCCATCTGGCCCCATAGAGTTGTGTGTGTCTGAGGGATGTAGCAGGTGTCTGACCATTTCCTCTTGGATTATGGGGGCTTCATTCTGCTCCCCATCCCTATCTCCCAGCTCAGAGGGCTGGGTACTCAGAGAACAACTGATCTTACTAAAGACTGAGAAAAAGAAGGCATTAAGTACCTCAGCCTTTTCCTCATCCATTGTCACTATGTTTTCTCTCCGCTTCCAATAAAGGATTGAGATTCTCCTTAGCTCTCCTTTGTGAGCTTTAATGGTTGAATCTGCTGTAGGATGAGGTCAGGGTCAGAGGGGAGTCCAACAAGGGTGATGTCATGGTGTATATCTGCTACAGGCTGCCAGTTTCAGAAGTAGATGGTAAGCACCTTTAGACAACTGGAATAAGCTGGTTCTTGTGGGGGAGTTTTGAGCACCTTGATGTCTGCTCTGGTAGGGCATATGCAATCAAGGAAATTTCTGGAGTGTGTGGGGGACACTGTGTTTCAGCAAGGAAACAAGCTGGAGATCCACCTTGCTGGACCGATTATGAATAAGGAAGAACTAGTTGAAAATGTGAAGATTGATGACAGGCTTGGCACGAGGTAGAGAAGCTGAATGTGAGTTGGTGGTGGGCTCGTGTGATTGCTAAAGCTAACAGTGTAATTGGCCATGTTAGCAGGACTGTAGGCAACAGAATAAGGGATCTATTTTAGGACTTTGTCTTTTAGGACTAGTGTTCTTTAGGACTCTGTACAGTTTTGGGTTCCAAGTGCAAGACATTGGCTTGATGCAGTGAATTCAGTCTCCAGCAATGAAGAGGATGAGGATGAGGGAGCTCCAGTATATGATGAATGAAAGGTGTTGGGGAACTGGTTTGAGTTCAAGAAGAAAAGGCTGATGAAGGGGGAAGCTTTTCATCTCCTCAGCACATAGAAAATGGAGCTAGACTTCTCTTGTCAGAGGTAAGACAAGAAGTAATGTATATGAGTTACAGAAAGAGATATTGTGATTACATACTAGGAAGAAATTTTGTAATGAGGGTAGTCAGGCATTGGAACAGGTTGTCTAGAGTGTTATGCAGTCATATGTATTCTGCATTTTGAGAGGTAGTTGGAAATTAACTGGATAATGACTCTGAGCAGGCTAGTCTGATTTTGAGGTTAAATACAACTTTAAAAGCTGTATGACTTAGATGGGGGTGGTCTGAATCACAGTCTTCCAACATTAATTGCTCTTTGAATATGAGAAAAGGTAAAAATTCCAAGTATTCCAATCACTTCATACCTGAGAAAAGAGGAACAGCTTAGTTCTGGGAGATTAAAAAGCTTTAAGTTTTGTGAGACCATCTGGACTAGTGAGAGTGGCATTGTTTGGTCAGGCTTCCAGGTTATTCATGTCAGTAAAGATAATATAGGTCCTTATTCTTTCTACTCTTTGGACAAAACTTGATACACATGTTCTGACTACTGCTTTATGGAAGTTGAATATGAAACAATTCAGTTATTGCACTGGTGTTACTGTTCATCAAATAACTTTGTTTCAGAAAGTTCTATAATTCCATGGTACAATGGAATATTATGTTTTTATGCTATGATTTGCAAATACCTTTTTTCGAATTTTTGAGTACTTCTGAGTGTTGGGATAAAATTAGGCTTATTTTAAAATGCACCTGAGAGTCGAGTTTCGTAATAAATTTAATTGCATTTTCAAGCAGGTTTTTTTAAAATGCTTTTGTAATTAGGTACTTCAAGGTCTAGATTACCTACACAGCAAGTGCAAGATCATTCACACGGATATAAAGCCAGAGAACATTCTGATGTGTGTGGATGATGCCTATGTGCGCAGAATGGCTGCTGAAGCTACTGAGTGGCAGAAAGCTGGTGCTCCTCCCCCCTCGGGCTCAGCAGGTAGGACAGTGTATTCAAATGCAATGTAGTAACTTCCATGAGTATATTATTGCTAACAGTGTTTCGTTCAATGAAAGGTGGCATTTTAAACAATCGCATGCGAAAAACACGTGTCTGGTTATTTCGTACTCCTGCTCTGGAAATTGTCAGAGAAGTGTTTTCTTTCTGGTTTTGCACATTCAAGTTTTCAGGGTTCCCAGATCAGAAGATTTATTGGTATAAACTCACTGTTCTCCCGCTCCACAAGCTTTAATGCTTGGGTTTTAGTCACACTGGAAGCTTGCATCTCTAATATTGAAATAATTAATAATCTTACCTAAATTATGTCTAATTCCATTACAGGCTCATCAGCATCCTTGTTTAAATTGTCTGCCTTCTTGTCAGTTATAACTTACTCTCAATATGCAATGAAAAGTTTTAGATTCATAGTTTTCCACCCTTGAAAATAGAATTTATTGTACCTGACTGAACTCGTGATATGCCCTTTTTCCTAGGGGTATAAAAGGTTCCCAGATCAGAATGCCACAAGTTTGGATAAGAACAGTACATTATGTTTAGCTAGGAGAAACCAAGGTAAAGAGGTTCACAGCAATCAGTAAAGACAAATAAGGATGAAGTGTGGCTTTTCTAGTGATCTTTACTACTATGGTTGCTACTAATTTGCCATCAGTGTACAGATATATTGTCAGAAAATATATCACAGATTAAAATCTCTGCTACTAATTTGCCATACCTGCTATATAATAAAAATACCTGCTGAAGTATATAACAATACCACAAATACAGTGGTCAGAATCCGTTTCACAGCATTAAATATTTTCAGATGCAAAACCTTATAAACTGCAAATATAGTGTATTGGATTTTACATAATGTGTAGTCACATAGCTAAAAATTTTATGTTATTTGTGTGGGAAGTAGCTTGATTTTGTTCATCCAGCCTTTATATTTCTTCCTGACATTGGAATAAATATTATTGTTAGGAATATACTGATGGGGTTCTTATCACACTTTGTTCTTACCAAATTGTAATTAATTACATGGCTTTCCACACAGCAGCTGAAGATGTGTTTTCTTTACAACATTTAAAGAATAAGTTCTGCATAATTTTCCTTTTTATAGCAGTCTTAGTGCTCAGGTTTATTTTTGAAAACTTTGCCCTTTCAAAGGCATACAAACAGGTTTCTCCCTGAACTTAACTCAAGATCTGAAACTATAAAATCACTGTGTTTTAATTTGCATTTGTTGATTGCCATATGCCTGAAGAAGCTCATGAGAGTTCTCCTGCCCTGCTCAGTTCCTCTTTCTCAGTTCCACTTTGCTTCTCTTTCCCATATTTGGTTATTTCTATTGGTTTTGATTATCAGAGGGAGGGTTTATGTGGCTTGTATTGCTGTTCTGTGTGTTTTCAGTCAGTATTATAATCTCATCAGACTTAATCACTGATTGGATCCTTCCCAGTGGTGCTTAGGAAAAGGCCTGTGCCGGAGGTGCTTTTTCTGTGATGTTTGCTTTTTGCCTTAGGCACTTCTTGCCTCCAGCCCTAGCAATCAAACTGCCTTGTTTCAGAGTAAAGGAAACATGAATATTTGGCTTTTCTGTTGGGTACAACACAGTAGTTGTACCTTTGCTGATATTCCCTGAACTATTTAAATCTGTCTATATCTGCTCAGTCAGCTGACTACATACATTCAATCTGTGACATCTCTGCAGTCATTTGATGTTTTCTGTCCACTCTTTATGGATTCAGACTTTGCTTTCTCACTTCCATAAACTCCTCCACCAACCACAAAACAGTGAACACAAATTTTTAAAACACTGCCTTACTTAATAATATTTTTACATGATTTCTACCACTTTTTGCTTTCATTAAAGAACTATTTTTGTAAAAATATCTTTATTTTATTTGTAATTTTATTTTTTTCTTTTTAGTGAGTACAGCTCCACAACAAAAGCCGGTGAGTATTGTTATATAATTCAAATTAACTGTCTTATTTTCTGTGTTTCTCTGGGTATTAATAGCTATTAGACTGTTAGTAGTCTCTACTCTTTTTTGAAAGCTTCCTTTGAATAAAGCTTTTATCTTTTAAAGAACATTTTTCTTTTCATGTCTTCAGCTTTACCAGTTTTAAGCACAGTATTTCTCTGATGGAAACTTTCAGAGACATGCAGTTCTACAGCTGTGTCAAAGGAAGTTAAGCATTGCCATTTTCATCTCTTGAGGAATAATCCATTCGTCCAAATCCTGACAAAAAATGGGTGCATGCACTAAATATTGTGCATTGCAGATAGCTCAAGGGCATCAAGGCCTTAAATAGAGGGAATTTTGTGAGGTTTGAAAGATTTTTTTTTGCCATATACATATAGCAAATGACTAATGGTAGTACAGCTGTTTAGAAATAGTTGTGGTCAAGCCTTCTGTGTGTGTGCACAGAATGGGTGTAGTTTCAATGGGCAGACAACGTGGGTGGAAGTTAACAGAACTGTCAGATTAACTGTGTTGACTATCCAGTGGCTTCTTTTGAAGATAACAGGATTTACAGATAAACCTTTAAGAAAATAATCTTTTTCTTTGTTCCTGTATTTTATTTTTTAATTATGAGTATTTCTTACTGTAATACCTAAGCAATGAATGAAAACTAGATAGATCTCATTTATCAAATCGTAAAAATAGAAGTCACAATTAAGTTAAAATGTAAGAAAATGTTTCGGTTCTATCTCAGATGTGTTAATTTTTCATTTCCTTGTTGTTGTACCTGAGTTTTTCAATCCTTATGTTATATAAAATGTGAAACTTCATAATGTCCATCTGTTGTTTGTGATTCATATGTTTGGGGCCAGAAGGGAATAATAAAAATGCTTTCCTTTCAAAGAGAAGTAGCTGAACAACACATGGTTTGTTTAAAATTTTTCACTGTTTTCAGCCTCTTTAGCCTTTGCATGTCTTTTTTCTCAGCATACTTATGCTGATCATCAACTGCATTGTCCAGAGACAGAAATTATGTATTAAATTCATATGCAGATAACTAATATGACACCAGAATATCTTCTACATAGAGTATCATCTGTTAATCTAGATTGAAGTTTAAGATTATTGTGCCTATTCGAGGTTATAGGGTCATAGGAATTTTACTGTGGCATCTTAGAGGTGTTTTGCTCTTATAGCTAATAAGCAGCTGTGTAAAAACATGATTAACTATGTAGATTTTTGGTGGCTTTTTGCCTCATATAATCCTACATCATTCCTGATTTGAAGTAAAATGGAAAAAACAATACAATTACTATATTAACTACCATCTAGTAATTTCCAAAAAAAGTAACCATACTGCAGGTGAGTTCGGTGTGAGATGCCTCGAGAAAATTGGTAAGGATTTTTTTTTTTTAATTAACATTTCAGGTTGGAAAAATATCCAAAAACAAAAAGAAAAAACTGAAGAAAAAACAGAAGAGACAAGCTGAGCTGCTCGAAAAACGCCTGCAGGAAATAGAAGAATTGGAGCGGGAAGCTGAAAGGAAAAAAATAGAAGAAAATGTAACCTCAGCTGTACCATCAAATGAACAAGAAGATGAGTACCACCCAGAGGTGAAACTAAAAACAGCTGATATAGAAGAAGTAGTAGATGAAGAACCTGGAAATGATGATGGTTAGTATTACCTACTTGTATTGACCCTGAGTTTTACTGTTTTGGAGGGGAAAGTATTTGTCCAGCGTTGCATCTGGTGCAAAACCCAAAGTCTCCAAAGTGTCCTAGATCAGCAAGTTTGATTTTCTCCTGTAGGTAAAATTGTAGCTAGGTAAAGAAAAATCAAACCTACTATAGAAGTGAAGAAAACCATCAATAGCAGTCTGTAGCTATCAAATACAATAAAAGAGCATGCAAAAAATTCGACAGAATTATCAGTTGTCATACCACATTGAGTGGAGTAACTATGTATCCTGGTGGGGCAGAAGAAAAATAAGATGCATTTGTTCTATAGTTGGAGTCATCGTTGCTTTCCCATCTTGTATTGTTTGTTGTAATGATCTATCAGGTAATAATGTTTGCAACTTCTTCCCTAAGATTTTGAAGATGTCTTGTTAAAATTCCTATTGAATTTAACCAGGCTGTGGTGACCTGGACCATAATTGTTATGGTCCAGCTCCATTCTGGCTTCCTTGACTTACTTGTCAGCTCTTCAGTCCTGATGAAGATGTAGTTACTGAGACTGTAGTTTGGTTTGGTCTGTTTTTGTTCTGCTCTTACCGAGAATTTTCCTACTTCTGTGATGACTTCCTGTTTAACACAGATTGGGTTGTAGATTTATGAAGCTTTCTTTCAAGGTCTCATACATCTTCACTTCATAACATTATTGTCTTCTGAATTGTTCCCTCCTGAACCACTTCCCCTTCTTTATTTTCCCAACCAGCCCTTATTAGTTCTCTTTTGCCTTTAATTTAGATTTTAAGGTCTTTGCATGTTTCCTTGTGTAATAAGTCGGAAGTCAAGTAGTTACTGAAGAGTCACAAATGATGAATGCCTGATTTAAATATTGATGTATGATCTGATGTGCTGCTCATTTGAAATTTTTCAGGTGAAGCAGAAGATCAGGATGAAAAAGAAGACACAGAGAAAGAAAACACTGAAAAAGATGATGATGTTGAGCCAGATCTTGTCAACACTGACTCTACAGACCCTAAGTGGATAGAATCCCCCAAAACAAATGGCCACATTGTGAACGGCCCATTCCTTTTGGAACAACAGATTGAAGATGAAGATGAGGAAGAGGAAGAATGTCCAAATCCAGAGGAGTATAATCTTGATGACCCAAATGCTAAAAGTGATTACTCTTACAGCAGCTCCTATGAACAGTTTAATGGTGAATTGCCAAATGGACGTCATAAAATAGCAGAGTCACAGTTTGCTGAATTTTCAGCTTCAGTGTTCTCTGGGGCTTTAGAGTCTGTAGCTTGTGGTTCTGCTGTTTCTGAAGGATCAACTGTAACAGAAAGAGAGGAAAGCAGCCCATCTCATGACAGGAGCAGAACAGTTTCAGCTTCAAGCACTGGGGATTTGCCAAAAAGTAAGTGTTCCTCTTACTGACTTCTGTCTAGTAGCATGGGTGTGTGTTACATTAAATAAGAGACAGTGGTTAGTAAACTGGATGATTTTTCTTGAGGAACTGTGGTTTATGGTTTTTCTCTGCTCTAGAACTTGTTTTTAAAGATAGTTAAATGATTGTAGATAAAATAATTGCATTGACAGGTCAGTCTACACAGGAAAGAGGAAAGGAACTTATAGTTGCAAGTATTATTTCCATAGTTTAAAGGTGGAAGGTGATCATGAGATCATGTAACTTGACTTCCTTTTATAACAAGTCAGCCATATACTACCTGTTAAGCCCAGTAATCTTTGTTTGACTTAAAACCTATTTTCCAAAGATATGTTTCAGTATTTGTCATAACTGCTCTTGATGAAATGATAATCTAGTGTGGTTGAAGTGTATTCCACTGCTTGGTACTCTGAATTGTTTCAGAAGAATTGTAGCAAGTTTAAAATTTGTCTGACTGCACCTTCTATCTGTTACTACTTGTCAGATCTTTTCTCAGTCATATTGAAAAATTCTGTGATACGCTGTATTTTCATTCATTAATGGTTCTGTGTCACACAGTTCCTCTCCTAACCTTTTATTAAAATTCAACAGGGCATTTTGCCAACCATCAAGTCATTATGGCTTTTCTGTATTCAGCATGGGTTTGGACATTTAAATTCTGGCCATCAGAACTGCACCAGTCCAAAACTTTTGCCTATAAATCCTGTTTATTTGAAGACATGGAAGGTGAAATCTTTGTCATTGAACGAGCTGGATTTTTGCCATTGAATTAAATAGCTTCAGAGTATTACACATAGGTCTTATTTATAGTGCCAATGGCTAAATGATAAATGTATGGGTTTCAACTTTAATAAAGAAAATACTGAGAGACTAAATCTGTAAGCGGATAGAAGAAAATGAGCTGGCTTAGGGAGAAGATCACCAAGTCTGCCATCAGCATTGTCACACATGAGGTTACTAAATTTAAATGGAACTGTATTGAAAAATGCAGTCAAGTGTATTTCTTGGTTTAAGGCTTCAGAAGAGCAATTCATACAATTTGTTACAGAGTCTGACAGGTAAAGTAAGAAATGGGAAATAAAGTACAACTGAGCAGAGCTGTATTTCTGGAAGATGCCAAGATCCAGGAAAATAAGGCTTCCAGTCCATCTCCTTATACTCTGAAGTTCTGAAACATTATACAGGAGGTTCCTAGATGCCTGGTAGTTTCTTCATTTGTTCTGCTAGCTGTATATAGGCAGAAAGACTCTACTGCTGTTTTCCTGGGGTGATGTGTAAAATCCTCAAGCCTCCAGGCAGTTTTGTCATCGTGCGAGCAGCTTATCTCCATAGCTGAAGAAACAAACCTACTTTATTCCTCCTTGGTGTTATCTTATCAGTTCATACACCTTTCATGCATAGAAAGAATAAAGTAAATTCAGCCATAGCTCACCTCAGAAAGAGGAAAAGCTGGATGTCATTAATCTTAGTGGCATCAATAATATATTGGATTAAACAGTAATAAAACAGATTACATTATTCAGAAAGAAGCAGCGTGCAGGAGTTGCAGGCTATTAAATATTCTAAATTGTGCTACTTTTTCACTATAACTTTAGTGCCCTTTTCTTGTACTGAAGTAACTTCATTAGTTCCTCTTTGTCACCTAATAATGCTATACATCATTAAGTGACATGGTCTTACCTTATTTTTTCGGGGTACTTGCCTCATTCAATGCACAGACCAATTTGTGTTCAGTGGCTGAGCAGTTTTCATCTTTTTCAAGTTTTCACTGCGTGACCAAATGCCCTGAAGATAGATCTGTAATTTCCTCATTACTCTCCTCCTCCTTACAGTGTCTGGATGTTTACTAAGTACGCTTGTCATGCTGAGACTGTGAGAATTAAGGTGTATTTCTTAGATTTTACAGAACTAGGACACAGAAGTCCTCACTAATTTTGTGCTCAGGTTAAGCTTCTTTGGATGCTTTTTTGCGAGTCCTTAGTAAGAGGTGTGTGTGTTCCTTCTGACTTCACTTTCAGTTGTGAATGATCTGTGTTTGTCAAACTCAGAATCCAAGAATTCATCTCTCAGAAGATACAGGACATAAACATCTTAAGTTCCTGAGACAAACACACAAGTACAGGCACTTGCCTGTTGCCTGCCTAGGTCGCTCTGTTAGAAGAAGGTTGAAGTAAGATGCTTTCTAATGTCATATTCAGATGTTTTACTCGTGAGGCTTTCCCTCCTCCTTCATTCCGCTTTATTTGTTGCAGTCATTCTCTTTCAACAAGACACGTGGGAAGGATTTATCTACCACTATCTTTTTTTTTTTTTCTCTTTTTTTTTTTTTTTCCAAGGACTACTGAACCAAGAAAGGTCCTGTTATTTCTTTGGTAATCTATATGATTGTGTTAAAAAAAATTAGACTGCACTATGCAGGATGCTTGCAAAGGAAGACTTTAATATTAAGCTTACTAGTCTTACTACTTCCTGTCATTTAAGTATTTTACTTCTATGCCCTACGTTGATGCTCTTTTTAAACTTGAGTCTTTGGACTCTATTCCATCTTTTTTAGAGGATTGTTTGTTGAGCTCTCCACCCATTCTGTCTTCTGCTTTTTAGTCCCATATTTTCATTCCTTCTCTCCCTTGGTGGACCCTGCCACTTTCTTTTCTGGTTGGCCAGTACTCAGTGCCCTGTTGACCCATTCAGGCTTCCTGTGCCAGCACTTGAAGATCTCCATTTGATTTTAGTCACTCCTGACTCACCATTAGACATCCAGTATTTTTTCTCCTTGTCCCATGTCTGGCAATATTTTCCTCTTCCGATTCTTACACCAGTTAAACGGATCATTAGAATCACCAGTGCTTTTTTGATCCAGTACCTCTTTCTTATCTTACCATTGATTTCCAATTTTGTCTTTGTAGCTTTGAGATGAGGAAACTGAGACTAACCTGTGCTGCTCTGTGATTTGTGATACCTGGTTCTGTCTTCCAAATTCAAGTCATCTGCTTTCTTCCAGTGCAGTTGAGGAACTAGCAGGTGGTATGTCAGAACAAAGAAAAGCAGCACCTCCACTGCTCTGTGTTAAGGTTGTCAGTGTCCCANTGTATAAGGATATTTAGAACTCAAGGTAAGAAATCCTGTTTAGTTTGCTTTAATTTCTGGTAACATTCAACAAATTATTTTGATGTCTCAGTATATGGCAACACTGAATTAAGTGTCAAGGCAAAACTGCTTAGAGATAGTGGATTGTGCACTCAAAATATTAACTATTCTGCATTTTGCTTGTGTTAGCAAAAACTCGTGCTGCTGATTTACTGGTGAATCCACTGGACCCAAGAAATGCAGATAAAATTAGAGTTAAAATTGC
>WEIV01006019.1:0-26144 GCA_013390005.1 Calyptomena viridis | reverse complement strand
CTTAATAGCAATATCATACCTGGGGAATATAATATCCTTAGAATACTTGAGGTTGCCCAGCCTGTTACACTTTCCCTTCCATGTTATATAAGCATTACTGCTTCCTTCAAACTGAAGGAAAAAAAGCCTAAACCATCATTGCCACTGGAGATATCTTAACTCAGATTCACAATTCTGTATAAAATATTTTAATCAGCTAATTATATTTTTTTAGTGTAGGCTTTAAAGATAGTAAAGCATTTGAGACAGAAGCACTGTAATGCTGTCTTCTGCCACTGACTCTGGTTTTTTCCTTTAAAAAATACTGTAGAAATTTTATAACCTTGCAGCACTGACATACAGTTGTTGAATTCAGTTGTCATCATTGTGTAGTTGTGTAAAAAATAAGAGAGTAGCCTCTCAAGCTCATCCAAAAAATTCATCATTTGAAATCCCCCAGAATCTGCTTTCATTCCTGTGTGGCTGAGAAAATGGGTCAGAGCACTGTGAACACTGATCCTGTATCAGAGGGAGAACAGCTCTGAGGTAGGGATTGCCTTGAAGACCTTAATAGCTCTTCCTGCAGAGGACTTGTAACAGAGATTAACGGCCAGGGAAACATCCCTGATGTGGAACTGCAAACTCCCAAATAACTTATTTAGGCTGTCTTTGGAAATTATCATTTGAATCTCCCCAATCCCTAAAACAGCCAAGAACTGTGAAATACCAAAGTGTTTTAGTGCCACTGCAGTCCCACTGGCTTCCTCAGGTTTCCTTGTTGTACCTTGTTGTGGTTCAGAAAATGCCCTTCTATGTTCCCTTGCTCTTGTTTCATACTTAATTCACTTTGTTCCATAATGTTTACTGTTCTGTGTGTTTTCAAAAGGATTGTCTGCTGGAGCAGGAGTTGGTCATTTTCAACCAAAATGCAGCTCAGTTACCCCATTAGCCATGTTGTCCAAGACTCTCAAAGGAGAGCAAAGAGGTGACTTTGTCGTGTTTCTTGGCTTGTGCAAGTCCAAAGTCATTAAGGGCATTTTTGGAAGCAGTACTATGCAAAATGAGTGATCCAACAGTATTTCATTAGTTTTTTTCTTGGCAAACTGCCATCCATCCATACTTTACCTAATCTTTTTATGTGTCCTGGATTTTATGAAGGACAACTTGGAATGCTTGGTACCAGGATTCACTTGGGTCATGCTTTATGGATTCCCATTTGAGCCTAAGGTTTTTACTGCCTTTGCTTGCTAAAGAAATAATCTTGCTCACTGAGAATAGCATTGACCATGACTAGCAGAGCTACTAGTTCTTGTATTGGTTTGTATTTATGGTATAAAATGTGTTACATTAAGCACAGAGGTTGTATTTTATCACAACAGCAGCAGACTGTCTTGTTTTCATCATGCCATTTGCCCATCCGTTTTAGTAATGAGGATGGAGATGTTGTTTTTAAACAAAAGCCTCTGATAAACAGGCCCTGGGCATGCAAAGCATCTGTGTTCCTGTGTCCACAGCAACTTCCAGAATACCTACCCCTCAGGAATCTTGCTTCTGGGATATGGTGTGTTGTGTCTGCATGGAGAGTGTTCCTTACCTGGACTCTGCTGGTAAGGAAGAGTGGCTTGGCTTCATCTAGCCATGAACTCTGTGGTTTGGATGCAGTGTAGCAGGATTACTTGTGCTGGAGGCAGAAATAATCAGAGCCATGAAAGAACTCTACCCAAATAGCAGAAGAGGGCAAAATAACTCAGTGCTAATAACCTTACAGTGCTGTTTCTTTGATGTTGTGTCAGTGAATAAGTAGCATTGTAAGCCAGCAGCCTGTGAGCTGAGTCTTCTGATTTTAGATGGTTTGATGTGGTCCAGTTCTTGTGCCCCAAACCTCTTCAAATCAGGTTTAAAGGATGAACGTGAGTGTCCTCTGGCCAGTACTAGTCCTCTGCTCAGGTGATCCGAGTCTGAGTCTTTAAGAAAAAGTAACTAAAAAAAAGAAGAGAAAAAAAGGGTATGATGTGGACATCTGGAAGCTGATAGTGTTTGCACAAAGTGCAAAGGTAATGAAAGAGATTAGATGTCAGTGGGCTTTTCCAGACCACAACACAGTTGTTTGCTTGTTCTGTACATGGCAAAGAATGCAAAATGTAACTTACATTTTTTTCCTTGACTTTGGTGACCTTGGTCTGAGTGATTGTTTCTGTCATTTGCTGGATATTTATAAATCTTGCTAGGGAAATTGTACAGTGCCCTTTTATTTTTTCCTTTCAACAGTGTGCTCTATTTAAGTGAGATGCCCAGCTGCTCTCATGGAAAACTAGGCACTGGGAATCTCTCTCCATATTTATTAAATTCTAGAAAATGTTCCTTGGTGTATTAAGCCCTAATTTAATTCTGCCAATAGGGAGGTGCATCTCTCGTTTTCACCCCAAAAAAGGAATAAATTTGAAGCCAAGAGTACCTTTGACAGGATTGAAACCCCTCTTGATGATTTAATTTTATCAGGCTGAATTTCCACATTTGCAGTATTGAGAGTTGCTTTCTGTAGAGCAGAAAAACAGACACTGCATGATTTAGCATTTCCTAAATCCCAGAAAACATGGAACACCGTACTCCCCTGCTGCTGCCAAGAAATCCTGGCACGATGAGGAAGTTAGTACTGGCAGACAGTATCCCTTTGTATTGCTCCTGGAAATGACTGCAAGCACCATGATTCCACTGCTTTTCCTTGTTTATGCTCTTTGGGTTGGAGACAGGAAGAGCACCTGAAGTGATGAGTCTCATCATCTTGCTTTTGTTGTTCATTATGTGCACTCTTGTTTGAGCTGTGGGGAGGAGATGAGTGTGTAACAAGCTTGGACATGAACAAGACTATGTTTTTAACACTTATCTGAGGTGGCTTTTGTGAAGAGTTGTGATTCCTGCAGTGTCTTCTTTTTATAATATGAACTAGCAAATAGATCATAGCTGTAGATCAGCAGGAAGTTAGAGAAGGTGAAAACTGTACTTGGTATTTTATCTACCCAAAAGAACACAGAGGATGAGAGAAAACACTGAGTGTGAGGGGAAAGGGACATGCAAAGAGCTTTCAAAATGAGGGAGATGCTACTACAAGGTAGGCAAGCTTACAGTGGTTGGTTTTTAGTATGAGCATTTCTGTTCACGTGCGAGAACTCAGAGGAACAGAATGAAGAATGAGCAGGATATAGTAACTTAAGATGTTAAAAACAAACCTACATGTTAAGTGCTTGTAGGTAAACTGGGGGCTTGTACCCCAGATTTACTTGTTTGTATGATGTCCTTTAACATGGGGTGGAGGGGTAAGTGTCCTTAACTAACTACTCTTACAGTGTTGTAAGCAGGGAAAAAGTGATCATGTCTCTATGGGATCATGAGTATCATCACGCTAGTATGTGTGAGTGGCACGTACCAAAGGTGTGATGACAAGCTCTGTCTGCACAGAAGCAGTATTTTCAGGAAAAATGGAAAATGAAAAATCTGGTTTTGAGAGGAGAAAAACCTCAAGTCACTAGGCACATATTTTTCAGTAGGCAGATACAGTACAGAATGCTGTTATTAATCACTGTAGACCCTTTCTGAAGGTGGTGGGTGGACAACCTGAAACATTTAACAGAAAATGATGTTCCAGAGAAGCTGACTTTCCAAAGCAACCACTTGGCATGTGCATGATTCCAAGATAGGAGTACACCAAATAAAAGAACCTGTTTCCTTTCCAAGCATCCCATGCAAGTCTCTATTTTGTATATTTCACCTTTCTTCCCAAGCACTAACCATGCAACGTGCCATTGATATTCTTTCCATTGTCTGGCTCTTCAGAGGGAGAACAAACTGTCAGCAGGTGTGTGTCTCTCAAAAAGCTTTTTGCTCTTCTTTCCATGTTCCCCCTTACCTGTTGAAGGGTGTTCTTAAAACCAGGCTAGAGCAGAAAACAGTTACAGTTGTCTCATTCAGATCTCTTCATTTCAGCTGGGACAGAGAAACTCTGGCCAAGAGCCAGATCTCATCTGTCAAAATAATAATTCTGGTCTGTAGCTTGTTGTCCTTTTTCAGTTGGGGCTGTAATTCAGGGAGGCTGATGCAGTCCAAGTGAATTGTTCTTCCAGTCCTCTCCCAGACTACTTTCCCTAGGCATGCATTCATTTTTCAATCACCAGATTGAGTACACAGCTGTCACACTGAAAATGTAGCTATTTCCAATTGTGTGATTAGACATGGATCCATAATATACAATAGTGATGCCAACAGATCAGTATTGTGCTAAGTTAATGTACAATTGTGTGGCAGGAAAGAAGTAGAGCCTCTCCAGAGCCTATAAAACAGCAATGTGACCATTTCTATGAAAGGTTCTCCATCTGCAGATGGAGAAAAGCAGTCTAAACTGGTTTTCTGTGATAACCGTAGGAAAATGGTAAGTATGAATTGCCAGTACAGTCAGTAAGGATAGATGATTGCCTTGGGCTTCTGTGCCATATGTTGAGTGTGCTGTATCTCATTTTTTATCTCTATATAATAAATGCTGTCTTATGTTGAGGTAAATGTCAACATTAAGTAAAAACCATGGTATTTCAAAGTTGTAGTTTCTGTCAAGAAACTAGTTTTTACAAATTAATATAGAATCACAGAATGATTTAGGTTGAAAAAGACATCTGAGATCATCAAGTCCAGCCTTTGACCCAACACCATGCTGTCAACTAGACCATGGCACTAAGTGCCACATCCAGTCTCTTCTTACCTCCAGGAATGGTGACTCCACCACCTACCTTCCTGGCAGCCCATTCCAAGGCCCAATCACCCCTTCTGTGAAGAATTTCTTCCTAATGTCCAACCTAAACCCCTCCGGTGCAGCTGAAGACTGTGCCCTCTTGTCCTGCTGCTGGTTTCCTGGGAGAAGAGACTGACCCCCACCTGGCTACAACCTCCTGTCAGGTACTTGTAGAGAGATAAGGTTTGTCCTGAGCCTCCTCCAGGCTAAACAACCCCAGCTCCCTCACATGCTCCTCACAGGACTTGTGTTCCAGTCCCTTCACCATCCTCATTGCCCTTCTCTGGACACGCTCCAGCACCTCAACATCCTTCCTAAACTGAGGGCCCAGAACTGGACACGGCACTCGAGGTGTGGCCTCACCAGTGCTGAGCACAGGGGAAGAGTCACTTCCTTGGTCCTGCTGGCCACACTGTTCCTGATACAGGCCAGGAAGCCATTGGCCTTCTTGGCCACCTGGGCACAGTGCTGGCTCATGTTCAGTTTCCTGTCAATCAGGTCCTTTTCTCTCCAGCCACTCTGTCCTCAGCCTGTAGTGCTGCAGAGGATGTTGTGCCCAAAGTGCAAAACCCAGCACTTTCAAAGGGAAAGTAAGTGAATATGGTTAATCTGCATTTGTAGCAGCATGGAAAATATAGGCAAATTTAGGTTTAAAGAGGTTTCTACTAGACTACCTTCTCCTTGAACCAGGGTTTATGTCAAAGTTAGAGGAGGTCATACAGACCCTCATCCCGTTGAGTGGTACATACCTGTCAGGATGGCATTTCCACTGCCTTTCCAAGCAGCCTGTCCCAGTACTCAGTCTTGCCAAATGATTTTTTTCCCTTGTATTTGATTGGAATTTCTCATATCTCCTCTCATGTCTGCTGTCTGTTGTCCTTTCATTGGGAAAAGTGTATCTTGGTGGTCTCCATTATTGTCTGCAGACAGTGGAGTGCAGCAGTTGAATCCCTTCTTTTCCTCCCCTTCTGCAACCTGAACAAACACCACCTGCCTCCCCTCTTGCATCTTCTGCTCAGCCTCATTAGCACCTAGGCCAGGTCCTCCCTGGCCTTTCTCCAGTTTGACAGGGGCTCTGTCATGTCATGCTGGTAGCCCCAGACTGGTCACAGGTCTGCAGGTGCACGTGTGAGTGCTGAGGGAGGTGTGGTCCCTTCCTTGAGGGTGACAGGATTGTGACATGCAGCACTGTGCTCACTGTGCTGCCCTCGGGGCCTCGGCCTCCTGTTGTCATCACAGTGTGTCACTGGCTTCCCTTACAGGGCCTGGCTGGTTGTATGTACCTACAGCTGGGTGTAAAGTGTGAGTAAGTGCTGAGAATGCCCGGGAAGTCCAGAGCAGCTGTGTATGGCCAGAACTGTGGTTCTGAGTAGCCTGCAGCAGAGAGCAGCACTGACTCACTGACAGGATGGGCTTCCCAGTGCACCATGCCTTTGGACATCATTTTAAAGAGCAAAAGAACCCTGACTGATAAAATCCAGAGGTGTCATTGTCCTTCTTACAGCTGTTATGTGTATATGAGTGAGTTTTTAATGCTGATTCTTTATGATAAAACTGTAGGTCTGGGTTTCATTCTTTTTTAAATGAGGCCAAATTAGCTTCATTTATCTTGCATTGTGTAGCCAGTCTAGGAAGCTATTACCAGATTGCCACAGATGAACCTGTGAGACATTGTCCTTCATGGATGCTAAGTATTACGAATATTTATCACAGCACCTGTCTCCAGGCTGTCCCTGTGTGCATCTGAGTTGGAAGTTGTTTCATTCTCAGTGCAGAGTCCTTTAGGGAGAGTCAGGAAATAAATGTGTGAGCTGTTTGTGGCTTCAGCACATCCTGGGATAGTCAGAGCTATACAAAAAGGAAAAAAGAAGCAGCATCATTATGAAAAGATTTAGTTTCTCGTCAGCAAGAAGGTGATATAAATACCCCAGTCTATGAGAGCTTGCAGCTCTTGGAATACACAAACCAATCTAAAATTCACAGTGTCACAGTGGTATGCTTACTTCTTGTGCTTCTCTGGGAACAGTTTTTACAGTTTTTCAATTTAATCCTTTTAGTCCCATGCAGACATACCAAGCTAATATACTTGATTTCTGTATATATAAATTATATATATACTTCATTGATACTTCATGTTTGGGGGCAGAAACTGTTTTCTTGTGTAGTCTACCTTTGTTGTGAAGTTCAACTACGTTTTTGTTGTTCTGTGGGAATCTGTGTTTAATAGCAATGACTTTCTTAATGTCCTCAGAAGCCAGCCCCGTCACTGTGTGTTCTCCTAGGAAAACTGGTCCAGTTCTTCCTATGAACTTTTCCATGAGTTATGGGGGGGGACACTTGTATCTTCTCAGTCTCATGTTCAAGATAATAAGAGGGTTCTCTGTGTTGTGTTTAGTCTCTCCTGGTGATTTCTTCTGGCTACTCTTACAATTTATTTCAGTTTAGAAACCGTGGTATTTTACGCAGTGTTTCAGATTATGAAAACTGTCAATCTCGAGCTAAGAGTAGAATAAAAGAAAAAGTGAATGATTGTTTATTAAGTTATAGTGACTTTAGAAATTAAAGGCCCATTCATAGGATCAACAGAAGTGTCATCAAGGGGTGTTCTTGTTTTCTTGGCTTCTATGTGTGATTGCAATGAATTATGTTGGCTGTAGCCCACTTGGATGACACTGCAGTTCGCAGCTTGAAGAGCCAAGTACCCATAAATAGGCTAAATTTACAGGTGATTTAACAACTCCACATAAATTGGAACAGAAAAGTGTCTATTTTCAGGAGACAAATATTTTGTAGTAAATGTTCTAACAGAACGAAATCCCATCCTAGAACTGTGCCAAGACGTTCTGCCTGATTTTTGGAATGCTTTTCTGGATCAGATGTTTTCCCAGGTCTTGGACATGGAAAATATTTTGGTGTTTAAACCACCTGGAAAGAATTAGATTCCTGTGGCTGCTTGGGCAATTGGTGAGCCAGAGCTGAAAGAGAATAGTTTAACAAATTAAACTAGAGGAATCCATGTTTGTACATAAGTAGGGGTTCTCATAGTTACTTCAGTGCTTCGTGGCTCTTCATATTTATTACACCCATAGAGAGAAACTCAGTTCTGCCCTGACCTGACACAGAGTTATTGTCTCATCAAAGCATCGCCGTGGCCCGAAGGGATCAGGTGTCGTGGTGTCTGCTCTGGAGTCCCCTCCAGTGTCAGTCTCACCATTTACCCCATCACTGCAGTATTTACTTTGATGATTTCTGATTCAACAAAAATACTTTTTTTGAAACTCTTAGGTTTTAAGTCTTTGAAGAAGCTTCCCCCGCTTGCTAATTAATTGGTTAATTTTAGCTATAAATGGACTTTATTTGCAATTCAGTTTTTTAGTTCAGTCTCCAGCAGGCAGTGTCTCGGTAAATAGCCTTCGGATACATGTGTAGCTCTTACTCTGTGTTTGGAAACACCTCTGAGCTCCATTGACTTTCACATCCTTAACTTGATGCCCAGACAACCCACCAGTGTGTCGCCCCTGCTCAGTGTCGGGTGCCACGGTGCCGTGTCCCACTCTGGACACTCTGCTCGGGGTCGCTCCCTCGGCAGCCGCTCGGTGCCTCCTGCCACCGGGACTGGCACCGGATGCCCCGTGTCCGTTCCCGTGGTTCATCCCGCCCGGAATGGCCGGGAATGGCCGGGGTGGCTGTGCTGCCTGTGCCAGCCCTGCAGCCCCAGGCGTGCGGGGCTCTCTCAGAGCCTGGGTTTGTGCTGTCCTTGCACTGCAGGAATGATGGTCCCCAGGTAAGTGGCTTCTCAGTCCTAGATCCACTCGTAGGCCTTGAGCTTCAAGTGTTAATTCCCTCTCAGTTCTGAGGCAGTTGTGATGCTTTGCTGACATCTTACGATCAAACCCATTATTTCTGAAATACCCATCAATGTGTCTGTTATGTTGTAGGCGTTTGAGCTAGCGACTGGAGATTATTTGTTTGAACCACACTCTGGTGAAGACTATTCCAGGGATGAAGGTAGGAATCTTTCGAGATACTAAAAGAGCTTCTGTATATTTTCATACTCCTCTTCTTAAATTTCCAGTGAGCTTACAGAGGGGTTAAGTTTTGCATTTGAGTAGAACTGTTCGTACACATTGTTTTCAGAATATAAATATGATTTTTTTTCTTTTTAGTTTTAAGTTCCACCACTAGCAATGGGTGGGCAAAAACTCCCTTCTGCAGATATTCATCTTCTTAACAACTGTCTGAAGGAATTAAAGTGCCCTTCTTGTAAGATTGCATATGTGTGGAAACCTGATTGAAAATAACAACATTTTAGTTTAGAAAAGAAATAATGAATTTGAACTTTATAGTATTTTTCTTTATAAGAGTGACACTGGAATAATGTTTACATTTATGTATTTTTATTTGAATTAGGCAATTACTAATTACTTTTTTAAAATCAGAGTTAACTCCTGCTTCCATCTGTATACCTGTCCATTTTCATGCTTGTTTGCTTGTAAATGCTCTTTGCAGTGGTAATGTGGGCATCATTCATTATTCCTAAATGCTACTAATGATGCCAGAGCTCTGCTGATCCTGGAAACCTCTGCATGGATTTGCTGCAAACATTGTTGATTTGAAACTATTTCTGATTTTTTACTAATTCCAGTTTCTTTCCTCTTCTTTTTTATCCCATCCTTTCCCTGCCCCTTCCACTCCCGTATCCTTTTTTTCTCTCCCTCATAGACCACATAGCACACATCATAGAGCTGCTAGGCAATATCCCAAGGCACTTTGCTCTATCTGGAAAATATTCTCGGGAATTCTTCAATCGCAGAGGTAGTACCTCTTCTTTTTGAAAGGTGCCGTGATGCAGACAGAAGTGGAATTGCTGTTGCTGGGTGTAGCATGTCCCAGCGAGGAGCATTTCCTGAAATCACACCAATAAAATTTTATTTTTGGAAAGCAAAATGCACAGGAATCTCTGAAAATTTTTTTTTTTTTTTTTAGCCAAATATTCTGAAAAATAACTATTGGTATATTTTAAATTACATGGCAAAACTCGTTTGTGGCAGCTGATACTCAAACGCTGTTTTGAGAAGGAAGTTTTGCCAAAAGCATCTTTCCAAAGTAGCCACTGAACACACAGTGTGCACGTGTGTTTTCTACCAGGATCAATCTATTTCTGTCTGTACCGGGCCAGTGTTAGTGTGTGCATGCAATGTACTGATTAAACTGTTGTATGTTTCTGTTTTGCTGGCAATGTTCTCCAATGCAGACCACATAGCATTGATCATTGAACTGCTGGGAAAAATCCCTCGAAAATACGCTATGTTGGGGAAATATTCCAAGGAGTTTTTCACCAAAAAAGGTAACGGTATTTATGCAACACTAATTTAAAGCATAATACTATCCAAAAGGAGAATATGTTCATTTATGGGTACTGAAGAAATATATCCATTTAAATGGAGAGCTGTTACTAACGAAGAATTTTGGTGTGAACTTGGCTTTCTGAGAAAAGCCACAATTCGCAGTATTCATTTCAATATTTCGTTTAAAATTCACTTAGGGAAGTACTCAACCAAGTGTGGATGTTGACAAGTGTCTGTGTGAGTCTGTTGTCTGATGTTCATGTAAATGTGAGGACTCAATGCATAGCTTGTAACATGATGGAAAATCATCTGTCAGCAACTTTGGGTCATACATGGTGATCCAGCAGGTGCTGCTGGTAAGAAATGATGGAGTTGTGCCGGGAATACCGGGGCAGTGGACACTCAGCTGTGTGCAGTTGGTCTCACGCTCCTGGAGCAGGAAGGGCAGATGGCTGTGCCTGAGGGACAGGCAGAGCTGCTCTGCTGTGTCCCAGCTGCCTCACCACACCCTCTGGACTTCCCCACGGGTGATGACATGGCTGCGTTTGCTGTTGCACAGAAGGGCTGCCCTTGTAAAACCAACCCCCTTCTCAATTTCTACAAGGAAGTGATTTATCTGAGCAAATGCACCGGTCCTTACGGTTCTGTCCTTTCGTACTTTGTCTTTGCTGAGGCTTCCCTTTAAGGCAGGGTTTTGACATGTGAGGGAATGTGGTGATGCCTCAAGTGTCTTTTGTCCCCTCAGTGTACGAGACAGCACTGTGCTGTGTTGAGGGTATGTCAGGAGCATCCTGTTACGTGGTGGGGGCATCAGCTGGGGCTGTGAACTGCAGCTGGTGAGCACTTTCCTGCTGGACAGTGCTGCAGGTTCCCTCTTGCCTGTGACTCCACAGTCAGCCGAGCAGCTGCATCGGGCACATGGGATGCTGGGGGGGCTCAGGAGGCAGCGCTGGGCCGGTGGAGTTTGGGGTCACGAGGCAGGACACAATCCAGAGGTTCATCCTCCTCTGCATGAGAGCCGCCTGTTCGGTGCGTGGGTATTTGTGGTGCAGCAGGGACCTCTGTGTGCCTTCATGTCCTTAAGGAGCCTGTTAATGGCACTACACACACTGCAGGGAAAGGCAACAGTGATGATCCAGGAGGGAGCAACTGCCCTGTGGGGGAGTCTGAAATGACTGGGGCTTCTTAGTGTGGAGTGGAGAAGGTTGCTGGAGGAATTGTAAGGGTGTATGTAACTGGGAGGTCAATAATAATAAGCTGAAAACAAAGCTAGCACCCACCGTGTAAGAGCTGGGGGAAACCCACTGAAATTTACTGGGGGTGACTTTTAAAATAAAGCACTTCCCTACGCAGCAGTCAGAGCTTCAGGAGCTGCCACAGGGGGCAGAGAGGGAGGCTGTGTCAGCAGACTTAAAACATTCTCCTGTTAACTGAGATGTACAAACTTGAGGCACACAAGTCCCTAAATACATAAAGCAGTAAGAGGGTTGGGCGTGAGGTTTGGTTTTTCTTCTGGTATTTGCTAGCCCTGTTCCCTTGTGAGCTAAACCTGTGCAAGATGCTGGCCAGGTGCTGGCTTTGCTTGTTGGAAGATACAACGATGAGAAGCCCTGCTGCTCATCTACCATCCTGGAAGGGAAGGGGAGGGCTCTCCTCTGCCTCCCTCACTTCCATCTGCTCTGCTGGGAGGCCTCACCAGCAGTCCTTGGGTTAGTTCTTGGGACCATGGCATACATACATAGCAGCAGATTATATCCCTTTGCTCCTTCCCCAGTCCTTCACATCATCTGTGTCTTACTGTTCAGTAATCCATCCTCCTCTTGCCTGGTGACACATCTGAAATTTGTCTTTGACAAATGCAAGCTCTGTATTATGGTCAGCAGAGAAAGCTTTAAATAGCTCTCCCCAGGCCCTTCAGAAATTTTTTTAGTAATTTCCTTCTGACTTAACATTCCTTTTTTCAGAGGGATCATTGCTGCCTCCACTTTGGCAACAGGATTTTTACAGTTCTGACAACTCTGTTGACCTCTGTGGATTATTTCCTGCAGGTTTCACTGTCAAAAATCTAAATAAAGAGCTTCTGTTAGGAAGTTCTCACTATTACATTTTTTAGCATTTCTTTGAAAATTCATGCTAATGCCCTGAATACGGATAATGTCAGACTGGTGGGGCCTGTGCTTTTAATTTCTCCCTTAATTACAGGTACAGCTTGCTCTCCTTCAGCTGTGTGGTACAGACCTCTAAATAGATGAAAATATGTCTTGGCAGACACCTCCATTTCCTTTGTTGCTCTCTCATGAGAGAGGATGGAAATGAGAAGGACCCACCATATGAAAATTAATTTTTAGAGTTTTTTGTCCACCTCAGTTGTGATTGTCTTTTACTTACCCTGTTCTGATTCCATGGTCAGCATCATGATCCTTATTGAAAACTGAACCACTACTTTAATTTGTGTCCCCCACACAGATAATTTTTAGTGTATCCTATCTCCTTAAATGCTTTTAGAATTTTCACAGAATTTCTTGTGGAAAACTTCAGACGATAGTTCTAAAATAGTTTGTTACTCAGCAGAAAAACTCCACGGAATATTGTGCTGGTCTTAGTGTGAGCATTTACAAAATAAGGAAAACACCATGAACTTGCCTTCCACAGTGATGCCAGGAGTGTCATCATGCCATCTTACCTTAGGAAATCTGAGGGAGGAAAGATGCTGAAAATTGCATAACCTGAATGCAAAGATGAAGACAGTGCAGCATGGAAACACATGCTGTCCCCCAGAGCTGTCCTAGTTTGCTAAATGCAACCCTTGCAATGAATGCTATCAGCTGGAAAAGCCATGGACAGCCTTTTTTTTTTTTAGTAATTTTTAGCTTGCAGTCAGTAACAAGTCACTGTTTCTATCACGTTTTGGCAGTATTTGAGTTTATGCATTCCTGTTACATAATTTACTACCTGTTCTTGTAAGTAGTCACCAGTACACAGTTTGGAAGCCTCACAAAAGAGATTTTCAGCAGTTAAATTTCAGAGTTGCACAAAGATGTAAAAGGCTGAGGGTGAGCCTGGAAATGAAAGTGCTGCTCCAAGATGTGCTGTCCTTCCTGTACATTCAGACTGTGGGACAGTTTGGGCCCAGAGTGGAGTGTTTTTGTGTTTAACTGGTGGGTGCTGACGGGACACGTTTGTCCTTTAAATGTTCAGACACAACCAGGAGAGTGTGGCCTCTGCTGACATTCCTTTCTCAGCAGTCTCCTGCCCTGTGAGATGGAGAGCAAAGAGGACGGGGCCAGCTGTGAGCAGCACATCTTGAGTTGCTGTTACCAGCAGGACTCTTCTTTCACTTTTAAGTGATGGATCATTTGCACACTTGCTCTTTTGGGGACTTTATGAGAGCAGCTGGAGAACTGCCTTTTCAAGCACTGTACCCTGCCTAGGACCTTCTGCTGAGGGCTGAGCCAGCAGAAACATGGCCTGCTGAGGTTTTATTCCATTGCAGTGAGATGTTCAGCCTCTTGGGCAGTCTGACACACTTTTCATCTCCTACCCTGGAACTTGTCTAGCCACAGACATGTACAGAAACTCTGACCTGTGAGCCGATGTCTGATGGCATTTTATGGGCAGTAGGTTACAGCCAGGGACAACCATTTGGCTTAAATACAGTATGGCCTGCGTGCCCCCCACCAGATGTCTAGTGAGCTTGTGAAGCTGTGGAGGAGCCACGTTCAGCTTCCAGTATTGGGTGAGACCCCATCACTCTCCTCAACAGCCCAAGGGACATTGCAAAAACACCACAGGGGGGTCTCACGTGCTTTTTGCAGTGTCATGTGGAGACTGTCTGGCACAGATACATACCTGGAAAAAAGGGAGATGGTCATGGGTTGCATTAAGAGTATAGAAATTTGGCAGAAATTTGGTCCTCAGAGATCAGAGGGCTGGGCGCAGCTGGGCTTAGTTACAGATTAGAACAGATCAGTTCAGTAAGTTGTTGTGTTCAGTAAGTCTGGTTGTGTTCAGTAAGAACTTCCGCAAATGCAGGGTCATGACCACTGTAGTTTATTGAAGCTGTAGGTTCTCATTAGATTGCTGATGATAAATGCACTAGATCTACAAAATGTAAGTATACAGCAAGCCCTGTGTACAAGTGTTCCTGACACAGTCAGAAGTGCAGATCTTGCCAAAGGGTGTCCCTGCTTTGGGGAGGAGAAAGGAGCAAGCCCATCAACTTGTCTCATCCTCTCCACAGAGGATTTCAAATGTCAGATTTATTCGTTTTGGAGAGGTGGAGGTGAGACTAGTAAAATTCCCTCTTATGCCATCAAATGGTAAGGGGGCAGCCATGTCCTGTGTAAATGAGGGATATCAAGAGCCTCTGTTACAAAGGCTGTGGATCTTGCACAAGGTGACACCTCTTCCACCTGGCTGATTGCAGCAGTAAGGGTCATCTGGTCTGATAACAAAGCCACAGTAATCCCTTCATCACATAACTCATGGCCCATCTCATGGCTTTAGGCCTTCTTCCTACACAGTGGAGGAACAGGAAACTGAGGAGTCTTTCCCATCATTCTGAATGACCTGTGGGCAGACCTGGATAGTATTGCTGGTTTGAATGGCAGAATTCTGGAGACTCATCTCCTTTGCTTTGGTCTGAAACACATTTCCAGGTTGGTCAGATGAGCAAGTCCCTCTCTGTGGGAGAGCAGAAATCTTGCAGCTGCTGCCACTGCTTGCTTTGGTGGTTGGTTGAAGGAGACGTGGGCAGCAGCAGGTGCTTCCTTCTCAGGAGGGATTCACACCAAGCTTCCTGGGGATGTTTACCTGGCAGATGGAACAGAATCTCAAGTGCCAAACCTCCCTGCTCGGCTTGGTTAGGAACGAGTTGCTGCTCTGCTGCGTTGTTGGCAAATGCCACATAGTGAGGCTTGTGTTTCTCAGAGCTCTGCCTTGGGATCGGAGCAGATTCTGTAAAATCTGGGTTCCTTGGCTGATGAAGAAGGCAAGGCCTGCAGTGTGAGCATGTGTGTGAATGAGTGCCTTTGTGTGTGGGAGAGTGAAGGCAGCAGGAAAAACCAGTGGAGTTCAAGTGTAACGTACTATTACTGTAGGAATGGCTTCTTGGTTTTGGCATCGGACATACTCGTCTCCTTTGAGGACCTCAAGCTTGCTCTGTGCTGCCTTTCCTAAAGAATCTCAGCCTGGTCAAGGTGCTGTGAATGCAGAGTGGGAGAAAAACGAAAAAGGGATTAGTCACTAACAGGAGTAATGAGGTGTTTTTCTAATGCCGTTAATATTTCTGTTTGCAGGAGAACTCCGACACATTACCAAGCTGAAACCTTGGAGTCTTTTTGATGTGCTTGTGGAGAAGTATGGTTGGCCTCATGAAGATGCTGCACAGTTTACAGATTTCCTGATCCCCATGCTAGAAATGGTCCCAGAGAAACGTGCTTCAGCTGGAGAATGCCTTAGGCATCCGTGGCTGAATTCTTAGCAGAATCTCCCAGCTGTTAAAAAAATAAAGCCAGCAACCACTTTCCAATGCGTTGGACCTAAATGGTGACTGTCACAAAATCTTTAGCAGGATCACACGTGAGCTGGCTTCAATCCTCAGACCTTTATTTTGCTTGAGGTACTGTTTGACATTTTGCTTTTTGTGCACTGTGTTCTTGGGGAAGGGTAGTCTTTTTGTCTTCAGCTAGTAGTTTACTCACCCACTTTCTTCAGAAAACACTTAACGTGTCTTTAAGCATTGTTTCTTGTGTTGTGTGGCATTCAGATGTCAGATTTTTGAACAAAGGAAACTTCCCCCCATGTGTTTTGGCAAGTTTTGTAACTATTTATGAAAAAAAAAAAATTATTTTAGCTGATGCATATTATATAATTTACGAGTGTAAGAAATTTATCAAGTCAGAACTGAGTTACGGCGAGGAATTGTACAATTTTATCTTCTGGCAAAGGGACGTCATTCTTGTATTATAGTGTATGTAAATGCACCCTGTAAATGTTTATTTCCATTTAAATATGGGACTGGGGACTCAATTTCAGAGTAAAGCGACTTAAGTTTTAGAGAGCTTTATAGCAAACCAATTGCATGTAGTGGACTTAAACTGCTTTAAGGAATTGTGTAAACTTTCTATTCTGTAGCAGTTCCCGTTCATTGGATTTTAAACAAAGTGGCTCTGGTTTACAGGATTTCATTCCCCAAATGGCACTTTAAAGGAAGGCTAGACTTCTTTCTAATAAAGTATGCATTATCATTTAGCACTCCCTTTTAGAACTTTTGCCTATTTTAAGTGCTTTTAAGAAAAGAAAAATAGCAATTTCCCTTACAATGTGATAGTGAAGACATGGTACCATATGGTGTTGCCTTTTTATAAGCACTGTAAGTTGTACTATACCTTAAGAAAAAGAAAAAAAATTAAAAGTAGAGCATGAGAACCACTCTCTGTGTAGAATTACTGATCTTTTATAATAAAAGTGTGTGCTTGGCATCAGTTAAGGAAGGTTATAGCTGCAAATATTTACAGGGCAGTGGGTAAAATAATCCAAGATCATGCTCATTCCATTCATAGCTTTACATGTTTCTAAACCAAATTGCACTAGCTTTATTCTTTCCCATCCATAGACATTCAACTGCCCATCGTAAGTTGCACGCAACAATTACTTGTTTCCTAGGAAAAAGGCTGCATAGGCTGAAGCTTATAGGCAATACAGATTTTAGAATGTACAGTATGGAGGTGTGTTTGGGCCTCTTTTAGAAGTCAGTGGGATGAATGTAAGCTTACTCCTGATCTTCATGTAACTACAGTGCCACTTTTTTCTTGACTTTGTCCATATGAAATTTATTCACATGCCTTTGCAATAACTAGATTGTGAGAAGATAGCCCCATGCTGTAACAATAACCAGTTGTTTGAGGTGCTTGCAGTTGTCTAATTAAAGTGTTTTGTTTTTTCAGACAGTGTTGCTGGTCATTGGAATCTTTCCGTAGCCAGGACTGTGCTGGAGGGGGGGGGCAGGGGCTGGCCTGTGTCCATGTATGAAATACAGCACCCGGTGTCAGCCCCTGGCAGGATGGGCTGGGTCTAAGTGGCTGCTGGGTGAAATGTAACAAAACCGAGCATGAGTCTTTCCTACCAGCTGTTTAACTCCTGGGAACAAGCAAAGGACTTGCCCATTCCTGACGGGCTGGGGCAGCCACTGCTCCAGAGAGAACTGCAAAGGCACCGGGTGGGAGAGCCTTGTCCAGTGCTGAGGCCCTGACGGCAGTTGGGTTTCAGGACCTTGTGCCTTCACCCTCATCCCTGGAACTGCTTTTAGTGGCTGCATGGAAAACACTGGTGAGAAGGACGATGCCACAAAGGACTCGAGCTGGAGGTAAAAATTATGTTCAGCTTCACAGCCAGCCTAGCCCCTGTAGTGCCCAGTTGCTGCAACCAGTTGGAAACATGTTTTTGAGTACAAGGAAAATGCTGGCACTGGACTGAAGTGCTGGAGTCAAGCCAAGGAAGGCGAGTGAGCCCCTCTGGCCTGGCCATGGCATTGCAGCAGCACTTGGAACACCCTGTCGAGGCCTGGTCCTGTTGACCCCAGTGCAGCAGCAAATTGGGCTGTACTAAGAGCTTGCCCTGCACAGTATGTATTTTACACTCACATATTTGAAATGATGTTGTGACTGTGGAAGGAGGGGCAAACAACCAGATTTGAACCTTGGGCTAGAGAATGATGCAGAGTTTTTGAAAATCAAGTGTATAAGCAACTGTCTAGGCTGGGTTGGGTTCTTCTGCTTTTACTGATGGCCTAATCCTGTCCTACTGCAGGTTAGTGCAAAACACAGTGCACACCCTACAGTGCTGTTTGGGAAAGCATTTCTCGTGTATGATTTTAATTAGTAAGATAAATTAGAGGCCCCAATTTTTTTTTATATGTTAAAAAAAAAATTACCACTTTTTTCAGTGAGAAGCAGCAGCCACTTCCCCTCCTATCCTGTTTCAGCTTTCCTCACATACTGGTTCTCCTCTCTGGTTCTGAAGTGGAGCCATCCAGCACGGTCCTATTACATGAGCAGAATTGAGAGCAGTTACTGCTGAGAGGGAGGGACTGTCACTCACCCATTACACAATAACTGCACCGATCAGCACCACAGCACCATTGCAGCTGCTGCTCTTCAGCTGCAGGAATAACCCAGACCATTATAAAATCAAACTGCCCTACAGTTTGTAAGATCTGGTACCCCATTACAGCCCCACACCACCAGCAGGGCCTGAAGAGCCACAAGAAGGCAAACAGGAACATGTGAGGTACCACAGAGTGCAGGTGACTCCCCGGTCTGTCACCAGGGTCACAACACTGCCAGATTAGAGGCCCCAAGCCACACCCTGTGATTCTTCCTCAACCTCTACACTGAGCAGGGGTAGTTCCTCCAGCCTGTTCCACATCTGTCTGTGCTGCAGAGGTAAAGCCACAGCTGGAAAGTGCAGAGAACAGCCTTGCAGGGAGCAGAGGGAGTGTTTCACAGACTTAAGGCCACTTCCCTGCTGACATACCACCCTTTCAGGACAAGTAGTTAAAACTGACATAATTGTGATTTATTAACATGAATTAAAATGCCCAACCAGTGCTGCAATGTGACAGTATATTAAAAAAATTAAAGATCATATACTGTACTACTTTCACAAAGATCACACTTTTTTTTTTTGCAAAAGACTTATTATATACAATACTATATCAAATGAAAGAAGCTTTAAGCAACTTTACAAGCGAAAGAAATACAGTATTTACAGCACTCGTCAGAGACATTAGAAACAGTCTATACATTAAATTACAGTTTCTGCAAATAACTGATGAAACAAAAAGCCATGTCCACACCAAAACTAGAAAAATCTGTATTGCATTGTTTCCTATCTCTATGCACACAAAAAACTGTTGACAGAAGAAAATGGAAAAAAAAAATTGTTAGTGCCATCACTTAGCCTGTGTACTTATTTAATTACATATGTATAAAAGTAATATAGAAAACTTTCACTAAATGAATTTAACTGCAACAATAAAGTTTTAAACATTATGCAGCATCAAACCTACTGCCAGAAAAAACAGCTGGAATGTCCACTTACAAAATAAAAAGAAATACCTAATACTGGCTTAACAGCACATTTTCAGGAATTTTAAAAAGCAAAAAATGGAAAGGATACAATGGAAGAGCACTGGTGTTTGCTTTTATACAAAGTATCATGTACAAGCTTTAAAAAGTACCTTGAATAGGTACATATTAAATATACACAGTTTATATTACAGAACATTTTAAAAATGTTTATAACTAAAGGGATCTGTTTTAATGCCACCCCGAACCATGGTAATTGTTCTGAAAAGTGGGTGGCACCTGTGCTCTGTGAATGGGGATCTGTCCCGGCACCGGCGAGGCCTGCTGCTGCCCTTGCACTCCGTGGGGAAGGCTCACGGAGCCGGGGTGAGGGCAGAACCCGGAAGCAGTAGGTGTTGCAATACTGTTTGGTCCTTGAGGTTGGATGTGAGGACCCTGACCAGGGAGTGGGCAATGAGGTCCTGTGCCAGCAGGCTGATGTTGAGGTCCAGGTCCTAACGTTGTGTGATGTGGGGCTTGTGAGGAATAGGAGGACACGTTTGTGTGAGCATTTGAAGGAAAATGGGGGGGTCCTTGATGAGATGGGTGGTGTAACCCTTGTGCTGATGCCGGGTGGTGCCCCGAGCCGATAACGTTGGAGGGAGGGGGTGGAGGGGGAGGAGGTGCCGAGTTTACAACATGCTGGTGTTGTGCTTGCAAACCTTGGTGTCCCGTTGAAGGATGGGGAGGTTGGTGGTGGGGGAGAGGACCTGGTGGCGGAGGTGGTGGTGGCAAATGGTGACCAGCAGCTTGAGAATGAATGTGTGATCCAGGAGCCACTGCCATGGCATGGACTGGACCGACAACGTGTGCTACAGAGTGCTGCTGATGAGTACTTTGCTGCTGGACAAGGTGAGGCCCTGGAGCAGGTGGAGGAGGAGGAGGCGGCGGAGCAGCGGATGCCGATGCCTGGTGATGAATACTGGGGTTCTGAGATGGCAAAAAATGCCCTGCAGCTACGTGGTGTCCCGGCACTGTTTGCTGACCCGCAGTGCCAGGAAGTGCTTGATTTGGTCCAGATGAAAACACAGTCTGTTGGGGTATGCTGCCCTTCAGCTGGCTATAGCTCTGAAAGTTTCCAGAGGGCTGCTGGCTTTGATAGTAAGTAGAAGAAGGGGGAGGAGGGGGCGGGGGAGGCGGCGCATTGCTGTTCAAATTTTGTTGGTTAAACTGGCTGTAAGAAGCTGAAGATTGTCCTGATGTTGTCTGAGTGAACAGGGGCCCACCAGCCTGTGGCTGGTTACTGGGCTGAAGGGTCGGTGCTGCCGGATAGAAGTTTCGGTGTGTTTCCCTCTGGGGTGTTCCAACTTGAGGTGACTGTGGATGATGAGGTCTGTATGGAGATCCCAACTGCTGTGAGTGAGGCTTTGGTGAAAGGTAACCGTGCTGCACAGGCGCGTGAGGGGTAGAAGACTTGGGAGGATTTTCCACGTGAGGCGAAGGGGGGCAATGCAGCTTCAAAGGTGCAGAAGGCAACTTCTGTGAATGTGAAAGTTGCTCAGCAGAACTGCGCAGATGTGACTGAGATGGATGATTCTTTGAAAGTGCTTGGACGTTGTTTGTCAGCTGTTTCTGTTGCAGCTCGGGCTTTGGATGGTTCGCACACTCCGTCTCAGGGGCATTAGCTGCAGTTTCCCAGTGCGAATCTGGTTTTGTGGGTGTTTTCCCAAGTGACTGTGTTGAAACTACAGGACTCGGTGAAGAGGGCTGGAATGAAAAGAAAGTCAAGTCAGAGCTAAACGTTCAAAATATTCAACCACACATGCAGTACAGAGAAAAGAAGATCTCAGAATACTCTTCCTCCCCTACTCTCTGATGGCAAATAAAGCACTGAGGTGCAGGATATATATACATATATTTGGTGAGAGAAAAACATCGACAACAGAATGATTAAGCAAGTATGTGTCAATAATTCTTCAAAGTCAAANTATATTTGGTGAGAGAAAAACATCAACAACAGAATGATTAAGCTTAGGAAGACATTTTTAGCAAGTATGTGTCAATAATACTTCGAAGTCAAGGACTAGCAAATGTATTTTAAAGTTGTAACAAAAAATATGACCCATCAGATCAAAGTCTGAATCTGTTCTTTGTTAGAAGTTTTAGATTTCTGAAATAAGTAATTCCAGAGAAGACCATTTACAAAAATAAAGCAATTTTTAGAGTGATTTAACATTATAAAGCTGGGCTAGGGCAAGCAGATTAAACACTACAACCTGAATTACTTAATCTGCTACAGGACAGGCAACTACTCAACATCCTTCTGTGAGTCAGTGCCCTGACTGACACACAGTGCCAAACCCTGGCATGGCAAGAGCACCCTCCTGTTACGGGTAAATCACATCCTTGCTGTTGGTTCTGAGTGCCAGTTCTTCAGCATTCACCCCTCAGCACAGCACTGATACTGAATCCACTGACAGAATCTCTGTCTAGAGAATGCAAGATCATCTATAAATAGGTACAGCTACTGAAAGAACAGCACATAAACCAACTTCTTAGCATGTATGGACAAATACATGTGTATGGACAAGTGTTTACCTATGTTAAATTACTGCACAGATAGACAAACATGTATGTAAGTAACCTGATAACATTAACATTTTAAAAGATGGAGATGTATGTGGCTATTCCTGTGCTTATTGTGCAAATATTGTGTATTACCTTGCTTGCTTTTGACGGACTCTTACAAGTCCTTTGTGAAGTATCTGGGGACGGACATTCAGAAGTTGGCTCTGGATTTTCAGAATCAGGTTCTACAGAAATAAAGCAGAGGTAATTATCAAAATGGGAAAATCAAATCTTTTGCAGAGATCACTAAGCTCTTTATACATTAATTTAAAAGAGCTATTAAAGCTGTGACAAGAGACTATTCAATACGTCAAGTGTCATACAAGGTCATCTGCTTACTGACCTTCCATAAATTCAGTCAAAGAAGGGACCTTAAGCTGCAACTGGGAAATGAGATTTGAATGAGATGGAGACTGAACATGAGACGGTGAGCATGGCCTACAAGGTGATTCTCCCCCTACAGATGAAGCAGACCCAAACACAATATTAGAGTGATTACAGACTGCCATGGGGGAACTGGTTATATACCATCAACATGATAAATCAACTCACCACTGTCCTTGTCTTTCCTATGATCACTGAGAAGTAAAGCTCTCTGGTAACTTCGTTCTCTCACTTGTTCCACAGAGGTTGATGCAGTCCTGAAAGAGACAAGCACGTTTTAAATTTAAGAGAATGTACTTCCACTGGCCAAAGTTAGAACAATGTATATGCATCAGAAAAAGTTTACAGCCTTGGCTGTATGTAACAACTAAACACATGGTTGTACACAAATAATATTAGAAGTGATTTTTGCCTATTTGAAGAAAACCGTCTTCTTCCAAAACTGAAAACAATTGTCTTGTTTGTTGTTAAGAATCTGCTCTTTAATAGTAGATCCATAGTTGTAAATAGTGCACCACTTCTATCTCTGTTTAAGCTTCTACATTTATTTGCCAGACAGTAGGTATGAAATGGCAGTCATCTCTTCTTCATAATTGATTACATCCCTCCATCACAACCTGACCATCATAAATGAGAACTCCACTTTCCTTTATGGCAAGGACACATGGCATAATTCCATGATACTGTTGCACTGAAATTTTGGTGCTGCTGTGCAGGGTTACGGCAAAAATCTTACTAAATTCTTCCCTGTTTAGCCTGTTGCCACGTTCTTTGATTAAAATATAGTGCAGTAACTTCCACACAGTGAGCTTACAGCCACTTTACAGTGGAATGCTGAAGACTGCACTTATGTTCTCCCTTCAACTGGATCTACAAAATCCTTCTATTCTGGAATAGCTGGAGCATGTAAGCAGAAGGATGTTCAGCTCCTCAGCCCACGTTCATCCCTGACACAGTTAGGTCTTCACCACAGCATGAAGAACATCTGCAGGGTTTATGCTGCACTAGTAAATTTGGGAGACTGTCACCACAGCTGACCATTTCTTTTAAAACCACCAAAAACACCATGAAAAAATTGTGCAGTGTTTTATACAGACTGAAGTCACCTCTCCTCAGGATTTGTGGTTGTTTGGAGTGTCTGGCATGGCATCCAAGTGGCCATATGTTCTGCAAACACGGGAGCCATTTATCCATGCTAACTCTGTCCGTGTCACCACACGCTCCCCTCCTGAGCAGGAGCTGCTGGCCTGCAGTCTTGCAGTGACAACTCAGCAACAGCAAACATCCCACACACATTCCAGCCACATGACTGAAAAACAGACCTCCTGAGGTCTTCCAGAAGCTTTTGCTAATCAATACAGATTATTATCCTGTTCCACCCTCTTCCCTGCAGTACTTTTGGAAAGGCTTTGAAATTTAACATGAAAAACATTCTCTTTGGTCCACAGACAAAGCAGTGGAAACACAAGGACACAAATGTTCAAACCAATACCTACTTTGCTCTGGAAAAAAAAAAGTAAAGCAGAATTAAAATAATCAGTGTCTTAGGAGTAATTTTTCATATATTTTAATCTTTATGAGGTATCTGCTATACTTCTGAGGGAAGAGATAAGACAATTATTTACTAATCTGAAAGGACTTCCAGCAGTAATCTGCCACTGCATCCTTAACGAAAAAGTCTTTTCTATTTGAAATTATTTAAGTAAAACATTCCTCCTAATTTTAGTCCTATAGTTCTGTGGCTTACCACTGAACTTCTGGTTCATTCTTCTCACTGGAGGAAGATTCCTTATTAATTGCAGAGTTGTTGCCAGTGTCTTCTGGAGCTGCATTATAAACAGTAGCTGGCAGTGGTAAAGGCAGGCTTGCAGTGTTATCAGTTTGCTCCCCATTTTCTCCACTGTTGTTATACCCATCATTAGCACCATTGTTACTACTTGTATTTCCTCCACCAGCAGCATGAGGAGATACAGTAACCAGGGGGAAGTTCTCTGTCTTTGAGCCACTTTTCCGAGCTTCTCGTTGTCTCTTACGGTATTCTAACAAAGACACCTAAGGAACAAAAACAACCACAAAAACATCAGAAGGGAAGTTTTACACGTTTTGTTTCTCTGTTTCAATTAAATGTATTATTATAGTAAGACATACTATTTAACTGGTTCTAAAAGAAAATGGGGATAGACTAATTAAGGATATTTCACCTTATTTGCAGTGAATTTACAGAGTACTGAGCTACTAACAACTGTAGAGATGATGTTATAAAAAAGCTTCTGCCAAGAGAAGTATTTGTTCTGCCTCAGGGAAGAAGCAGATGACACGGGTCAGCAAAAGATTAACCCTTGGTTGTAGTTTCTCTTGGAACTGCAGCATTAAGAGTATATTGAGATAATAAAGCTACTTTCAAGAGATGTCACATGCTGCTCTCAGACAGACTCCCTCATATGAAAAGCCCATTACTTTGCTGCACATATCAAAGGCTTCTCTAAGCTCTTCATATATTTTTCTTATCATACAGAATTTGCAACTTAAACTTTCATTCTTTTCCCAGAGTTTATTCTGTATGTCTATCTTTACTGGATGCTAAAAGAGACTAAGAACATATTTTTAAGCTAATTCTATTACCAAAAACAATAATGCATAAAAAGTGGTTTCTACTTCACATATATGTATATAAAATCCCTATACAGACCTTCCACAGATACCAGTTTAAATGGTTAGTAAGTTGCCTTCAGTGAGAAAAATACATGTTCAAATGTTTTTACTATGAATCTTCAGGATTTGAAGCAGCTGAAATACTGACCTTCAGACCTATTTTATTCAGTTGTTACTCTGAATGTGGTGAAAATGACATTTAATATCTATAAATTCTTCTTGTTACCAACAACTTACTCTGAACTATACAACATTTAAACCAAGACACTAAAGTGCAATAATGAAAAAAACCAATGTTTAACTGGCTTAGTCCTCAATAAAAGCAGACATCCATTTCTACACAAAGAAGCAAGGCAGCCTGCTTTGTTTACAGTCCTAAGGGGTTTTGTTTGCTTTTAAACAGGTCTCCCTTGGAGACTTACCCATATGTCAGGGTGAGAACAGTTAAAACTATCTGATTTTTCATAAAAAGTTCAGGTTAAGAACTGATCTTGCTTTCAAACAATTCTGTACTATTTCCACATCACACGACAGGCATCCCTCGACGAATACTGCTCTGAAGAAAGTTTCAATGTTAAGAGCAGATGTAGAGTGTCCACTATGTACTGGACTGTACTGAAAAGGCAAAAACTTGTGCAATGGCACGAGAAAGCAGAGGAGCAAACGTCCACAGTAATGCTGAAATATGAACAAACCTCCTCCAAAGACCTGCCTTAGGATATTCCTGTCTTTTGGGATCCTAGTTTGGAAAAGGCTTCTATTTGTTTCCTACAAAATTCCTGAATTCTCACCTTTCACCTTCAGTGAGATCCAGCCCACCACATCTTTTCATACTGTTAAAGATTGTGAATTTTTTTGTGTGTCCTTGGAAATCCTAAAACCCATTCCTTCAGGCACACAGATACAATTCTCTCTGGTTGTTTCTTCAAACTGAGACTTTCAGACAGGAATCTTGGGACTGAGGGGTACCAGAGGGCATCCACACCTTTTTTTTTTTTTAATTTGGGCATTGGTGTAGCATAAGCCCTCAGCAGTAATAAATAACCTGGAAGAATCCTTGTCAGCAAGAACAGAGGGGAGGATTACCGAAGCACTAAGTGCTACTAGCATTTGCAAAGACTAATTTAGTCTTCAGACAAAGAAGAAGGTGAAGTAACAGAAATTTTGGCTTACGTTTTCTTTTTGGGTTTGCCAAAACAGCGGGGCTACCTAGAGCAACACACATGGCATCTATAAAGTTCTCAGGACCTTGACCAGGAAAGAACAGAGATCCTACCAATCTTGCTCCATTTATGTCTCAGCTTGAAG
>WEIV01005936.1:13999-28034 GCA_013390005.1 Calyptomena viridis | reverse complement strand
TATTGTGACCTAATGAAACCTAAATGCAGAACAGCAAACAGAGAAGACAGCGGGGGAAAATTCTACCTTCAGAGGGTAAGTTTGTAGTAAATGCAGACCATCCACCATTGTTTGGTCTTGCCAGCTTGCCAATCAGTCAGTAAAACTGGCTGCCAGTAAGGAATGATTACAGCTTTAGTTCCATGATTGCTCCTCTTTGCTGGAGAGTGTTCATTAGGAGGAACATTACTATTCCATTCTTTCTTTTAGCACTGTAGGATGCTACTTGATTTTTTTTATAAGTGTTGGGGAGGCAGAGGAAAATCTGAATATTCATTTTAAGGAGGTCTGTGATAGTTGTTCTTTTTAATTACATACTTTTAAAATGCCTTGAAGTCAACAAGATTCTTTCTCTCCAATCTCCCTAACTTTTCTAACAAACTATTAAAACCAAATCTTGCTTCTAGGCTTGTGAAGCACTGTGGGTGGGAAAGCCAATTACATCAATATTTTATTTTTAAAAATAGCATGTATTTTCCCCCAATCGAGACCTGTTACATTTCCAGCAGCATTCAATACAATAGAGTACTGTTAAATATACCATTGGCATACAATCAACTACCATTTATTTTACTGTTGAGTGATTTGTTACAGTAGATAGAAACCATTCAATACCATTGACAAACAACAGACAGTCCATAGCTCTGAATTACTGTTAGACTATTTTTGTAATGAATGGAGACTTAATTTCAGCTCAGTTTTCTTGCGGGTGCCAGACACAATTGTGCAGAGCAGAGCAACAGCTTTATTTATTAAGGCTTGCAATGCAGTTTTGTCTAATTACTGCTGACTTGTCAGACAATAGTCAATGACCTTCCTTGGGAAAGGTGAAACAATTCCTCTCACCTGATTCTTCCTGACCAAACATCTTTCAAGAAAAACGCTGGATTGCCTAACTGATTACATAGGAATCTTACAAACTAGCAGTGTTTGAGAGGCCTTCAGAATCCAGCTGTGTTTTAGATATAGACATTTCCCTTTCTATCACAATATCCTGGCAAAAAACTAAAGGCATTATGAAGCTCTTAGTCATGCCTGTGTTAGGAGACTCAAGGGTCCACTATGAAGTATTGATGTTGTGCAAAAAATTTATTCACACTAATGACTTTGTGGGATCAGACCAAGCATTATGAAATGTATTCTACCCATGCTCTGTAAAACAAAAGGTATGAAGCACATTCTGCAAGTACATTGCCCTGGCATATTGAGGCACATCTGGCACACAAGTGTTGAGTGCCTTTTTATTTGCTGGCTAACAACCACTATTTACCTAAAATAGATGAGGGGGAAAAAAAGCAGAATATTATACAATTAGAGTGTTCTCATCTATATTCTTTAAGTTAAACACTAGACTCTCATATACTGATAAACCTGCACAGAATAACATCAGTGATTCTTCTGCAGTTCTTGTTCCCATCTCCCGACTCAAAAACTTTCCATAAAAACCTGAATTTACTAAAGTATTCTCCACCCCAGTTCATGCAGAAATACTCCCAGCTAAGTCTGGATATCTTTCAGAACTGACTCTATTACTAAGTACATCTTTGCAAAAGTCCTTATAAAGTTTATGGAGTTAATTTATAACACTATAGTTATCATTCAGCCTCAGTAATAAGAACTTCTTTTGAGTTCATTCTTCTTGGGAAAACTATAGCCTTTCTACTCTTAGGTTTTAAGAAAGATCCAGATATTGTTGACAGAGACTGGGTCTGAAGCTATGAACCATGGCTGCCTTCTTAAAATGCCCAAAGAGGATAGCACGTGGCTGGGAATAGGATTGCTTTGCTTAAAAAGAAAAAAGTATGTCAGCTGTTCAGAATGAAGACCTGTGTATGCATCCTCAGTTGAAAATAGTTTATTAATTCACAGCTATTGAAGATATGTTCTACAGATAATGATAAAATGGGATCCATACCCACTCAGTGATCATTTTCATGGTTTTTTCAAGACAGTAAATGCAATAAGCATGTTTACTTAAACAGAAAGATAAATGTGCTCTGATATACTGTAACAAAGAGAAGCAAGATAATATGGTCAAAGGTGTAGAATAAACAGAAAACCTCAGAAATTTTGGGTTAGCATAAGTGTTACCACAAACAGAAGCTATTAAAAAGAAACTTATAGGTTTTAATAGTTCTGCCTAAAGGAATATTTGATCAAATAAAGAGATTATTGAGCCTGTAACCATAGTAATGTTACAGTCTATTGTAATGTTAGAACCCATTAAAAACTAGAATAATTTTATTCTCTAGAGATATTGGTGTTATTTCAAATTCCTGTTATATCAAAAGATCCTGTTTTGTAACAAGAAACTGAATTTAAATGTTATTCAAACGTAATCTGCCAAATCTTTTAACACCTGCTTCTTCAGGTTATTGAATGAATTACCTTGGCTGTTGAATTAATAACACTGATAAGGATTGAACTAATTGGAATAACTGAGGTTCACTAATTTCTCACCAGTAATATTTGTTTCCTGAAGAAAAAATCTAAGGAGGTTTAGACTGGATGCTCTTAAATGTCACCACAGGGAGCTTGCAATCAAAGAATGCTTTCCATCAAAATGTGGTCAGCTTTAATAGCAGGATTGTTTTGGGATACATGACCACCCTGAAGGCCATCCTGGCTTCACTAAAATGACCCAAAACAAACAAAAGAAAGGAAATATTTTGTCCTTTAAATCTAAAGGAATTTAAATTAAATTATCCTTTAAACTGTTGAACAAACGGAACAATGAATGTAACTGGAGTTTCAGATGTTGAATGATCTTTAACAATTCATGCAATTATAAAAAGAAAAGTTAGCTACTTCCTATGTTTATGCCTGAAGCTCAGCAGTCTTCAGGAATAACAGCTTCTCCAGCTGTAACAGTGGGAGAGAGCAGGTAGCACCAACTAAATAACACATTTTGCCCATATTGTGGTTATCCATGAAGATGATGTGCTGAGCAAGCACATTTCAATAAAATGTGAAGACAGAAATATATCTCAGAATATTATAAAAATGTCGAGGGGCTAGAAATATTGTTACATGTAGAAGTAAAAGCTGCATTTGGTAAACAGTCTCTTAGAGATCTCTTGATTTTACAAAAGCACAATACAATTAATAATTTCCCAAAGCAAGGAGTGTGTAGAGCTAGATTGGTCCCTCTATAAAATAAAGCACAGGCAACCTGGGATTCTCACAGGGAAATTTCCCACCTTAGGTTACTGGTTAAACTCCATAGCAAGAGACACCTGTGTGTATTTTGAGATATACTGAGGGAGCTAAAGAAATCTTCATGTAAGCTCTGTATCCCAGCTTTACCCTGGGCTTCCATGCACACACTCACTATCATCCAGGGCTTAATCATTCTTGATCACATTTAAAACTGGTGGAAGGCTGGGAGGGAGAGGGTAGCCTTATTTTCCAGGATGTTTATGTCCTGTGGGTCTCTAGGCACATTTTAGAGCCCATGTATATATATATATCTCAGTTTGTCCCTATTGTACTTTCCAACCCTTGACAGTTGATGTCGATAAATATGCTAGAAACTCATCATGGGAATTGAGAGGTAAAAACATACTTCCAAAATTCCTTTTCAGGTAATTTTGTTTTATAAAAGCTTTGACAGAGAGAAGGAGGTACATAAGAAGCAAATGTTAGGAGTGGAAAGTCCCTTGTATGGCCCGAGTTATATCTTCCAAAGAGGTGTCAAGGATTTTGAGCTGTGGCAGTGGGAAATTACCTGCTTGAGTAATTTCACAGTGCACAGTGAGCTGCAGGCATTTAAATACAGTCCTGTGGAATCTGTAGGAAACAGTTCAATCCTCTTGAATTGCAGTTTCTGTTAGAAAAACACCCAGTCAGAGTTGGTTTGGCAGTCAATGTGTAGTTCTATAATCAGGTTGTGTAAAGTATAAGATAGGGCAGGTTTAATGTGGGCACAGCTTCATGTTGAGAGCGTCCTGCTGCCTGGTGTACAGCTGCAAGTGGTAGGGGAAAACCTTGAGATATAGTTGTTGGACAGGTGTGTGGATGTAGGGTTTAGGCATCACTATGGGAAGTACAGTTTTGGGTCTATTTTGGAAACAAAGCATTTTCACTTTATGTGACAACTTTTATCCAAAGAAGAACAATTTTTCCTTCCTCTCCTATGGGCAATATCAGGAAAGATCAGGAACACTTTTCATCATAGCTGTGATATATTGAGGTAACCAAGCTAGGACAGCACTGATATGGGTTCTCCAGACAGGCAATAAGTTTAGGAACCTATAGTTTTCTTTGAAAAAAGCACACTAAACAAAAAAAAAAGTGCTAATGAGCCTTTCTCTGGTTGTAGGGAAGAGCTGTGACTGTGTGTGCTATATTACTTCACTGAGACATTTACTAATTGAAGTGGGGAGAAGTGCAGGCTGAATAAAGCTCTTTGTCATTCTTACTGGACCTGGATGGAGGAGGAATGAATGCTTCTGTTTCACTTAATGGAAAATTCAAAGGCCTCATTGCAAGGGAATGGCTGAAAAACCTACTGGTGAGATAACCTAGAGCCATACATCCACATTTCATATAATATCATGTGCTTTTTCATTCATGAAAAAGAAAAATGTAGCTTTTTTAAAGAAAACCAAAATGAAAATACCCTGCTTTAGTAACTACCACGGTTTTGCTTTCTTCTCAAGGTCAAGTTCAAGGTAGAATCTTCTGCTGTTTGTCTTCTCATTTAACAATATCCTAGAATAAGTGACTGGGAAAACAAAAATCGAATGTACATCTGTCATGGTTTGACTCTGGCTAAAAGCCGAGAGCCCACACATAGATCTAAAATTCTCAGAGAAGGAAAAAAAAAAAACCTCCGACTTTTGTGATAAGGATTACAAGCAACTGTTTATTAACTACTTCACACAAGCAAAACAGGCTCTAACTNGGCCCACGGGGTTCCACCAGGCCCCTCTGCTCCAAACACAGGATCACAGCCTCTCTTTTCCGGCATGTCTCTGTTCCAGCGTGGAAAAATCTCCCAGTCTTTCCACGGGTTCACAGGCTGAAGAATCTTCGCCCCTATGGTTCCTCACAGATTGCTGGGGCCCTATTCCAGTGTTTAAGGCATCTTCTCTTTCTCCTCTCTCTGACCTTGGTGCTAATCAAGCTCCGCACCCTCCTGTCTCTTAAGCGGCCATGATGTTCTGCGCAGACTTTCTTTCTCTACTCCTTCTTAAATATGTTATCACAGAGGCGTTGTTGCCTGACCTTGGCTAGCTTAGAGCAGAGAAAAACTCTAGCAGCTTCTTAAAGAAGCCTCTCTCCTAGCCCCCCCAGCTAATAAAAAACTCTGGTTACTTAAAACCACAACAACATCAATGAAAAATACTGTGTACATCAAATTCATTTTGTCAGGATGGGAATTTGTAACCAGCTCCATTTAGCACCTACCTACTGTTTCTCATTCACCCCTGCTGTCTCTGTCCAGAGTCTAACAGAATTTTTTTCATACTGCTGCTTTGTCTAAAATACTTTCCATGCCTCATTCACTTAGCTCATTCACTTGCCATTAGTTCTCAACTGTAGCAGGTTAGTTTTTTCTCTCTCCTTGATCTCTGCTTCCAAATTTCTTTCTCCCTATGTCATTATTTAAGCTGCATGAATACTTTACCAACTAGTGAGCTTAAGGTTTTATTAAGATTTCACTTAAAGTACAAGTTTTAGTCAAAAGTCTGTGGAAATGAGAGCCTAAAATGAAATATTTAATTGTGGCGCTTCAATGCAATATGCACAAATAGAGTCCTATGTAAATGGCAATGAACTAGGGAAAAAAAAAAACCCTTCTGTGATTAGGAATCTTATTTGTAAAACTAGGGTATTATCAATTTCTCATGTATCATTCTAGACCAGTGGTGAAAATTTTGTTTAAGAGGTTGTGAAATTTTAAAATATTTTTTAATTTCTTAAAAGAGACATAAAATTGTTATAATTTTTCTCAAAATGTTTTAAGAATAATTGTTACATTTTAATATATTAAATAATCTCTCCTCCTTGCCATCTCCCCCTGCCCCAAATAAAAAGCAAAGGTTGAAACGAAAGCCTCTTTAAAAAAAGGCACTAAAACTTTTTTTAATATAAAATAGGAAGAAAATAGGTATATTTAAACCACTGTGATTCTCACTTTCTCTCTCAAGTTAACCTTCAGCTGAATTGCAATGTATGATCAATGTTTCCATGCAGTCATCAATTCTTCTGAAGTTCTCACTGCCATTTTCTATTGATCTGCTCATTTTAAGGACAGGGAAGTGGAGATGCTAAAATGCAATTATTACCTCCAGTACCACTGGATTAAAAAGGTGCTAGGATGATCATCCCTCAGTGTTAGATGAAAGCAAGTCTTTCTCATTTAATTTGGCTTCCCCAGACAACATCTTTTGTGAGCCCTCCAAAACACTAGGATAGCTCCAGCATGTAACATACATCTTAATGTTGCTCATACTGTAAGTTCACCACCTAGCTGTATCCTGAGCCTTAAATTTATTTGGACCTCTTCTTAGCATTCCAGTGAGCTTATGAACTGCTTTTAATAAGTTGGGCAGAAAAAAGTGAAAGCTATTAGGTTATACCTTTTCTGTTTGGTTGGTTTGATTTTGGTTTTTTTGTTTGTTTGTTTTATAACTTTCTTCAAGCTGACCAAATTCTTCATTTATCTTGTATCAGTAAGATCAGTGTTTTCAGACGAGGAGGGGTCAGAAGTGAAGGGAACCTTTTTGGTGAGCTGTGTATTTGAGCTACCCCTGAGGTGCACTTCTGTTCTTCATTTGTCTCTCCACCCTCCAAGGTTTGTTGCTTGCTCTGCTCACTCAGGTGCCATCACACATATCACGGTGCCTTTGCCAGCATGAGGCAGCAAATTCCTTGTCATACTACATTGGGAATCTGTGTAGCAGAGACTAGTTTGAACAAAATCTTGAACAAAAGAACTTTTTCAAAGCTGGAGGATACTTTCCTGGCAAGAAAAGTCAGATTTTACTGCTTTGTATCTCTTGCACATGTCAAATGTCTGGAATAGGAAGTGGTAAATCTATCCAATAAGTTTAATGTCAACAGACTATAAACCATTAAATGTACTAGGTGAGATTATAATGTAGTCAGTATTGTCAGATAAATATGATGCTTTAAGGGTAAATTTCCTCCCTGAGAATGAGAGGAAAGGTAGGTCTAGTAACTGAATGGGGCACCTTTAGCAATATTTTCTAGTTCCATCATACACCTCCATTATTTCTCCTATAATTAGGATTTTAATCCTTGTATTTGTTCTTTTTAAAAGCCTATTATCATTGCAAGGCATTCCTACTGATTTATTGATTTGTTATGTATATCATGAATGACTCCTGAGGAGTATAATAATGAAGGCGAATGTTATTTGAGTCTATACAAATATTTAGGGATGGAGCCAATATTATTGTGTAGCTTTATTATGAGAAGCCCTATTTCTTCTAATATCAATGTCACCTTACAAAGCTACTCGTCTGCTATGAGGAAAGAAGTATTATTAGAACTGACAGAGTACTTGGCTTTTCAAAGCTATTATATTTCTTGTAATTATTCCTTTTTGAATTTCTACATGCAGTGCAACTTCCACTGAAAACTTGTTTGCCCTGTGAGTCTGATGGTAGTTTAAACAAATAAGTTGTTTCCTTAAGTACTGAATTTTCAAAACAAAACTACTATTAGATATTTAAACAAGATACCTGATATTTTTATTCTTTTAATCTGGGAACAGGAGGCATTGACAGATATCTTCATGGGACCTTCCATTAGGCATGAGTTTTAACAGATGTACTAACATTTTCATCAAATTGAAAATCCAATCTTTCTGTCTATGCATAAGGTTTTTTCATGGTCAGTTCCAGGGTTTTCCTGGTTTGGGAAGAGATGAGACTATTTTAAAAAAGAAAGAAAGGAAAAAAGGAATACAAAAGAATACCTATAGAAAAGAAAAATTAATACATTTCCAACAGGCTAACAGCCAGTGTTATATTGTTCCTGTTCACTATCTAATTTGGCATTTATCTTTTACAAGAGATGCTGCTGGTATTAGTAAGCATAAATTGCTTTCTCTGGGGTTTTCTATAAGAGGTAAGGAAAGGGAATAGCATGAAAGCAGCTTGTATGTTTTATAAATTATGTGGGTTTTTTTCTAAAGAGAGCTGTACTAACCTCCAGTCTCATGTGGTAGGAATACATTTTCCATATGTTTCGCATACATGTGTATGTTATGTATATATAGGGTTTTTTACATTTAGTTTTGGGTTATGTTCACATCAGTTCTCAAGACCTCAGGCTGAGGAGATTGTCTAAGAAAAATGCAGGATGCCACAGGAGCTGATCCAGTGGGTCGTACTCTTTCTTTTGAGTCAGAGCTGAACTAATGCCTTGGCATGTGGCTCTGGAAGGAAACATCTGAATGAGAGAGTTGGAGTCTATCAGTAGGGAAGTTACCCATGTTGTAATAACCTGAATACATGTCTGTAATAGCAGTAGATAAATTTAATCTTGTATAAACTCCCACTTTTAAAGAGGTTTTTCAATCTCGGTGACTGAAGGGTTTGCTTTGCTTCAATCAAATGAGGCGTCACATGGAATTAAAACATTTGCAACATTGTAAAAATGGCAATGAAATGATCTGTATTTAGGCTGAACTCTGGGTTTAAAATCTCAATTTAAAAGAAGCTAGGAGCAGTTGCCTAGATGCAGGATGACGTGTGTTTGTGATAGACGGCAAAGAACTGTATTTTCAGAGCAGAGCACGTTTCAGGGCTTTCTATCACTCTGATCCTAGAGACAGCCTTTACCATGCAAATACTTGCCCACGGGTCTTCCTCATTTTCTTACAGAAACTCAAAAACTGCTCACCAGCAGCTTCTAAAAATAATTTGTGTATAGCAGTCCCCAAGGAGGCTTTTCCTGTCTTTGCAGATGCAAACACAGGCATGGATGACCTATGTGTTCAGGATGCACATCAGCTGGCAATGAAAATGTTGGCCGTGCAGAAAGTATCCAGATATTTCAACTTGAAGAAGCATATCCAATAAACATAGACTGATAATTGTAACATTGTACTATCTGGGATCAGGCAAGCTCTGTTGTAAAGCAAAATTTTTAGTAGTTCATCTTCAAATACTTTTGTTAGCTTGGTTTAAATTTGTTTTAGAAGAATTAATCTTGAAGAAAAGACCTTTATTAATCACATTAAACAATATATAGAAGGTGTGATCCCTTAAGATGTATAATATCTTTTTCTTCAATTTAAACTATTTTCTCCAACAGTATAATAATAATAAATTACTAGTAAGAAAATCTTTCCCTGAGGGTGAAAATTTCAATTTATATCTTTACCACAACTTTTGTCGGTAGTCATTATGGATCTGCTTGATGTCCACAGTTACACAAAGTGTACATTTAGACTCTCAACAGAAATCATATAATGTTGTTAAATGCTCAGATGCCAAGGGAAGGAATGCAGAGGCAGCCTCACAGAGTGATTGATCTGACAGAATACGTGTGAATCATTGTATGAAGGAAAACAAACATGCTTATCAAATGAAGTATTTACATTCATTTAGCAGGCATCTATCTAGAAGTATTGAATTTAAGTATAATTCCAGGGTGGTACTTAATAAAGTGAATCAAGATATAATATATTTTGGTATCACTTCATTAAAGTCAATGTACTGAACTCAAGTAAACCTTCCATTGTACACACGAACTGAATATCTGCCTTGTTTAGTGTTTGTCACATCCCTGAAAGAAGAGGTGAAGCCAAAGATAGACATTTTCAGATAAACAGGTCTTCATTTTCATTTATCACTTTATGTAGTAATGAGATGTAGAAATTGGAGCCAAGTCTACATCTCCAAACCTGAAACAGAATTAATCAGGCTCTTTAACAAAATAGCTATGCCAGCAAAAACTCTGTGGTGGGGTCAGAAAAGGCCTTTCTGACTCAATAACCTCAGATAAGTAATTACCACAACAAAACGTAGATGCAAAATAAGTCTGAGAACATGATATAACCAGGTATATTTGTGTCACTGCTATTTGAAATTAATCTTGATTTGTCAAAAGGTCTTCTGATTTGCACAGATTACCTTAAAGATAATCGAATATAACTGATGCTATTTCAGTGAATAACTTGACTGGAATTTTTTGACATTTAGTTTCTGTGTTTGTGTGGGAGAGGAAGATGTGTACATCTGTGCTTCCAAAGAGCTCTGATGTATGCCAGTTGGCATGGATTGTTGTGTTGAATAGAAGATTAGCTCACTTGATGCATGGATTATGTGTACACTGGCAATTACCCACAACCTCAGAGAGTTATGCTATTAATCCCAACCAGAGAGTTTACTGTTTTCTTTACCTTGTATCCTGTAACAGTACGAAATTTTATGAATTGTTTCTCTGCACCAGTGGCTTGATTCTGCAAACTCCTTCAGGTAGCTTTGTGGGCTGTGATGCATCTTTGCTCCTTTGGTCGTTGCCGAGTTTCATAAGAAGGGGAAGAAACAATAGGTTCAGTGTGTCAGCTTTAGAAGGTGATAGTGTAGATGCATCAGCCTGGCTTGAAATGTCTGCTCAGCAGACACTCAGTAATACTGTGGTGGACAGGACAGAGAAAAGAAATGATGAGAATACTCTTTCATGTCAGCATCTAACTTCCAAATGGATCTCAGGTACGTTCATGAAATGTGACAAGGGCTGACAAAGCAGCGTGTAAGGATTCTGTAACTGTACATTTATATTACATTATTTTGACTTCTAGTCCTCTCTAAGAATGGTTCTCTTCTATAGATAAATGGAATGGAATGGGTCATATTACACTGAGAATGGACAAACATTGTCACTTTTTTCTTTCTTTCTTATATTTGTTTTGATTTTATTTGTTTATTTTTGTAGGATTTTTTATTTGTTTTATTTGGTTTTGTTAGACCAGTTTATACAAATGCTGTGCTTGAAAATTTGTGCAAAGTTTTGGTCAGTTGTTGTAATGGAATCCTGGCTAATCTAGATCCCCCTTTTTAAATGTAAATTCTTGAAATGAGTTGGAAAGAGTGATGGTGGTGATGGAGGGTGGTCAGGAAACAAAAAGTTGCCTGAATTAACAGCTTCTGGACTTTATGGTATTTTTGTGACACTTGATCACAGCGTAGCCAGAAGCTATGACACAGAACCAGTGGACTTGAATCTCACAAAAGAAAGGACTAAAATCAAGACTAATTAGCTTTCTTTTTTAAAATGAAAAAGAAAGAAAGAAAAGTTTACAGACACACTCTCCTTCAGGACATTGCACACTGAAATGTTTACAGCCAGTAAACTAATAAAAATAGACAGCTACACACAAGGCCATCAATATAAGACTTGCTGAGTGAGAAGTGCAAACCTTATTTCCTTCACTCTGAAAAGGTTTGAGCTTTTTTGTTGTGTGTATGAGCCAATTTTGGAGAGAAAGGAGTTACATTTACCTCTCAGGCTAGCTTAGCACCACAAGGCTCATATGGCTTGCATGTGGGACAGAGTATTGTCTTAGCTCAAATCTTATCTTTTGTCCTCTCATTTGTCTTTAACTGGTCTGCAAATTTATTTGAAGTTTCCTGGGTTAGCTGACAGCAGCTTCTCCCAAAGAGATGATCTTTCCTTAACTCTGACTTCATGCAGAAATGCTGCTTCCTCTCATCAGCTTGAGTTTAAAAAAAAAAAAAAGACAACTACAAAAACTCCTCTGTGCCCCAAAAGGCAGCTAGTCCAGTGTTAACATGCAGCAAGAGTCCGACCCTTTAAATGGAGAGGAAAAATATGCTGGAGGGCGGGAGGAGGAGGATGTGGTTCTTTCCTGGATGGTCTGGTATTCGGAAGATAAATGTTATACCTGTTCCCCTAAAACTACACCACTAACCTTGCTTTTTTTTTTTTTTTCCCTTTTCCCAGTCCAAAGCAGGGGAATTTTTACATGATCTTCATTCCCATACTTCTCATTTGACCAAAAGCACTATTTCTTTTAATTTCTATTTAGACTTTCTAAACTTTTTTTTTCACCCAGATCTCAGCTTTGAAATCAGACTTGAACACCCAAATCTTTACTATTTTACATCTTGCTTTAAAACCGCCTACCATTTCCAGGAAAAAGTGTACTATGCAAAACATGAATACTTTTGCATCCATTTTCTGCAAGCAAGTCACCTCAGCTGTTGCCCCTCAAGTCTTGGCATGAAATTGACATATTTGTGCATGTTTTAAAATTCCAAGCATTTTTGTAATCTGGAAGGTTGGGGTATGGAGGAGTAACCAGGAGGCTTTGAAACAGAAGCTCTCCTAATGTGATTAGCAAGTTTGTTGCAGACTTATGTGCAGTTTTCAGGGAAAACTTCTTTAAAAGTAGTTTCTGGATATCTTTTCTACCAAGCAAGACTAAGATGGAGAAGAGAAGCAGTTTTAGGATTTTTCCCTGGACACTGTGTGAGATTTAAGCCGTTATTGACATAAGTTCTTATTTCTCTTCTCACTTGCTTTGTATAAATTGGTTTGGTACATAGTGAGGTTTATAAGCAAAGAGTCCAGGTGAGTGTGTTTGTTACAAAGGACTTCAGAGCTGCATTTAACAACAATGCATAAGTTAGTTGACTCCTACGTACTCCCACAGCAAAGGGACTAATAGATTAGAACTCAGCTGGTGATGTGGCTCTGGAAATACTGTATCAGTGCTAAATTGTCTTTACATTGCTTTTATTAAACAAATACTGCTTTGGAAAGTAAAGCTCTCATCTGCTTCCCACTGAGCACGTTTAAAAAACATTTTCCTCGTTTTCTCTGAAATCTTACTGTGAAAGACATAGTTCTCTCCACAGTGATCTGTTTTGTGAAAGAAGCCTATTAATTGAGGATGTTTTTCAGTATTGCCAAAAGGTCACTACAATCAATTATGGAGAATATTTGTAAAGAAGAAATCTTGCCTATAAAGCAATATATCCTGAGTTGTCTAATTTGTTCACTGTAATAAGGCCATGCCCACTTATTGATTAATCAATCTTTGTTGTCTGTTTGCTGATTATATCAGGAAGTCTCTTAATGTAATGGAATATCATATACAATGTTGGCTTGCAATAATATTTGTTTCTAACACTATACTGCATGTGTTCGACCTGAGGAGATAATTTCTCCAGGCCAGATCATTCTGATTTGTTATGGTAAGCCTAGAGCCGAAAATGGAACCATATTTGAATTTGAAACATGGCTAGTAATGTGGTTGAATAAGGTCGCCAACACAAGTTTTTCTGGTTTGATCCAATTTGTAAATCATTACTTGATGTATTCCATTCCAAAGCCTTAATGTTATGCAATTATATTGTGTGGAGATATATAATCCGTAAATATAATTGAGCAAAATCAAACTTATGTTGTTTGCCAAAAAACTGATTGTGGAAATTCGAAATGGTTCTCAGACTATATTTAAAAGTGTAGCATTTGGCTACTTTTAAGAATCATATAAAGGAAGCCAAGCATATTAAAATTAATTCATCTCCATATAATTAAGGTTTTTATCTTGTCATAAATCTTAATGTGATTTGTAGGACATAGAGTAGTGGCAGGAGTTATGTACATAGAAGATCTTTTAAGTTATGGTATAATTATCATTATCTCTGTTGGCATGGGTGCATCATTTCCACTAAATAACACGCCTTATTTTGCTGTGACTCCATGATTCCTTTCTGTTCGTTTGTACTGTAGCTGATGTAAATGGACCACATTAACTGCTCCCCTGCCTCACTTTGTGCATATTTAAGGATTTAAAATGTCTCAAAAATCCATTATCACTCTGCAACAGAAAGATGAGAAAAATGTGTGAAAAACTCATAAACAGGTAGAATTAAAATATATCTATACGTGAACTTTTGACAGGTATAAGACATACAAGATTTAATCTGGAACTTGTGTTGGAATTCAAGTAAAATAATCCTGCATTTTAAACTGAGAAGGA